>VZTE01004276.1:1524671-1630770 GCA_013397775.1 Eulacestoma nigropectus
AAGAAAAAAACCCACCAAACTAAAAATGAAATGAGTTCAAATGCCACATAAAACAAACAAACCATGACAGGGAATTCCAGTCAATACCCCACCTGAGCTAAATGCGAGAATGCTTCAAGGGCAGATAAGACCACAAAAGTATAACAGTAAGCATTTCTCAAATCTTCCCCAGTATAAGAATCTAATGTGCTGATGGTAACTCATTCGAGTTTGGAGGATATAACGACACAATCAACTTTGAAAACATAAACTCAAAAGACAACTCAACTTCTTTCCCAAGGACCTTGCATCTTAAAATACAGAATCTTGCACTCCACCTTCTCAAATACCATGACCATCTCACAGTCACTAACAAAATGAGAAACAACAAAAGCACAAGCTCTTTACACTGCTCTTTCCTGTGTGCTAGCATTCTTCACATTTTTCTGTTTTTTCTGAATTGCCAGCATTTAAGTTGCCCTTCTTGGTATGGTCTCAGCAGTCTGGAATCTGGTTGCTGGTATAAGAGATCTAGAGGGCAAAATCTTTAGTGCCAAGCAGCGCACCACCTTTAACCACCAAGAAGAATCCAGGATTCTAACAATGAGCAGAAAATATCAAAATCTACTGTGACAAGAATACGCTGCTGCTAACAAATACGAACAAGGACATGGAGGAGCTGTTCCACAAAAAAATTATTTCCCTTTGCCTTACAATAGTTCTTCAAGATTGTTCTGTAGTTCCTGTACAATTAATAAATCTGTACAAGGAAAAATATATATCTAGCACAGATATTTTTGCCAACAGGCACAAAACCATTTTGGAGCCCGCCAACAGACCATCTGCAGCAGCACTTTACCACTACATGGCAGAATGGAAGCAGAAGTGATGCTGGTCACATCAGCCTCGATGGTCAGGTAGGGCCAGTTTTACAATTTGTGAGGTACAGGACCAGTCCACACACCCTGCTTCCTAGAGCTTCTCTCTCTGCTTGTTCATTGAAGGGGAGATGCTAAAGCCAGCTGTTCTGTCCTCTTTCACAAAAGCGGCCTTTTGAGGAGCAAAACTTGTGGTCACAAATATTTTTGTTCACTTTGTATTTTGTGCATCTGGACTTTGATAAGGACTTACCTGTGCTGTTACCACTGCATTAATCCCAAGGCAGTCTCTGCCAGCAGATGGCGAGAGCTGGTACACCATCTCCTGTCTTAGCCCAAACCAAATCATTCCAAATCACCATAAGCCAAATCACCATAAGTAGGTCTTCATTCAGACCTACTCCCTGCACATGTTCCCAATGGAATAAATCAAGATAGAATTTAGGACCTATCAGGAGAAACTCTTTCTGGTTTAATTTTCTAATTGATCAGACAAGGCATAAACTCACCATCCAGCTTCAAGTAACACAAAAGCCTAGGATCCATCCTAGAACTGTTTTTCTGGTTGAGTGGCAATGAGAGCATGCATTTCAGCTGAAATCAGCTTCACCTTATCATCTCACAGTCACTGCCTTGGTCAGAGTCCAGTCAGGCAGCTGCCTGGACCATAGTTGGATGGTCTGGGTGCATTGCCCAAACAGAGCAGCTCACACATGTGTATCTGCCTCAGTCTGGAGACTACACAAGCAAGTTTGAAAGCCTGGAATGGGTCACGTGAGCCCATCACAAATAATCACAATATGTTCCTAATTTCTTCCCCTTGAAAAATGGACATCTCCAAATTCACTTTTCATGGTGCTAGTTTAAGCAGCACAAGAACAGGAGAAGAAGACATGCTCCTGGTCCTCAAAATGCCAGTTTTCCTCAGAAAGGGAGGTAGAAAAATACTGAATATTTACTGGATTGGAAAATTTATCACAAGGGATACTTCTCCTGCACAGCTATGCTTAGCTTTTCTTGACATTAACTCTTTCATGGGAAAATGCCCCAGATTTTAACTGCAACAAGGGAAAAAATAAGGCTTTTAAAAATTCATTCAACCATACCAATGTTTCACTATACCCTTTGCAGAGCAGATGGCAAGATGAGGCTATACCCCCCAGGCCTGCTTCAGGGAGGGAGCTAACACAAATGCTCTTCTCACTACCCATCTCAGATGATGTTGGTGTCATCATTTCACTTGGGGATTTGGGTCAAAAGGCTTTACACTCAAATCGGGTTTTTATATAGTACAAGTGCACCCAGACTAGACCCTAACGGATAAGCAGCAGGGAGCTAGCACACAGCACAGAGCTCTGTCAGGCACTTCCAGGTCGCTGATTTACACTGGTGCATTTACAGACAGAATCTTTCTAATCCAATTAAAATCTCATCTGAGCTGTCAATACAGATGTAGCCTGTTTTATTTTAGTGTCTCATAGAGCACGCATTAATCCAGACCTGTGGACAAACTAGCCCTTCTAGGCAAATTCTGCATTTTGCCAGCCCAGTTTCCAGCCCAGGTTCTCTCACACATAAAGCCCTTAACTGCTCTCATGTTACCTGTCTGATCAGGAACTCCTATGGACATGCACTGCCATCCTATCTGGCTGCTTTAGAAAAATGTGTGATGTACACCATTAACCTTCTGAAAAACAGCACTTTTCTCTCCCAGCTCACTTCTCATGCAATGATGGCTAGGGTGCTATCGTTAAATAGAAGAACTGAATATGTTCTGTTTTTATTTCAATGGCTTCATTTGTTTGAAATACATATGCCAGTTACAAGCTGTCAGCACATTTAATAAGTTATGGCATAAACCAACAACTCTCAAACTACTGGGGCCAAAAATTTTTACAGATCATCACATATACTTGTCATTAAATTTTGCACCAGAAACATTATAAATTATACTGTTTAATAGACTTCCATAAGGCAGCTGTGAGCTGTTTTGCCACAAGCAAGCACATGGAACACAAGTATATGCCAGACATAAAACTAGAAGTTAAAAGCATCATTAATACCACCACAAACTCTCAAACTCCTCATAAAACTGATACCCTTGTCAGTAAGCAAAAGCCCAGCAGCAACTCAAGCAGGTCTTTCACTATGACCCGAAGGTAAACAAGTTCAAGGTTTAGCAAGCCAAGTTCAGGAGCAAAGCACATCTGTTGGTGACGTCTTCAGGAAGGCTGGATGGAATGCTTCAATTGGTCTGGGTACTGGAGAGAGATGAACTTTGATACAGCAGTTCAAGCTTTGCATGTGAAAACCAATAGTTAAGCAGCATCCAGAAATAAATTGTCAGCAGAGCAGATTAGATTACACTCTTACTCCTGACAGATACCTGTCACCACGTGGAATTCTCCACAGTCAGACAGCTGCATTTTCTAAGAGGAACTCAAGTAGTCTCACATAAAAAGAAAATTGACCTAAATATAGACTCAAATTTTGTGAAATATTTCCATAAGAGGAGATTCGCCATTTGCAAATTAGTTCGAAACAAGTAGACTCTCTTCTGCTGCACACATTATTCTTCCTGAAACAGATGCAAATCCTATTAACTCCTTTCTGTGCCCCTGCTACAGAATACTGACAATGCTAATGGATGCTGGGGAAGTGAAAACAGTTAATGGAAAAGAAATCCATACCAATTTACTATGTACACAGAATGCAGCTTTTGACTGAGGAAGTCCCTGAGCTGAAAACTGTTCGAGGGTTGGAGAGTATCCTGGAAAAGACCACCCTATGGCCACAACTTATAGTCTCCAACACCTTATATTTTTCCCTAGCCATCTGCTTTGGACCCCATCTGGAAACTGGAGCCTGGGCTAGGTTGCCAGACCACTGATCTGACAAATTAAGCTATCCCTGTATTCGGTATGACATACTATAGTTGTCCATATATTAACCTCCAATTGCATATGCAAATGATATGGTTATTTTCATTGCTATAGCATTTCAAAGCTATGGTCATGGACAAGAATTTATTGGGCTAATATTATAAGTGTAATGTAGAAAGACTATTGGCAAATTCCTCTGATGCTGAGATCCAGTGTTTTCTGTTCTATTCCTCACCTCAGTTGCACTCCTCAGGCATATATACACTTAGAGATATCTTGCTTTACATAAACTCTAATCTCAGAACGGTAATGAGAAACCTAATCAGCTGCATCAAATGGGCATCATCTTTACAGCACAGTTTGCAAAACAACCCAGCCCTATGACCTCTGCCTGTGTTTTGCACTCAGGCTGCACAAGAAGACAAAGACAGTGAAGTCATTTGATGCCAGGCATGAAAAGCAAGTGTCTGGCTCCTGGAGTCTGCAACATTTACCACAAAAGCAAACAACAAAGTTCATCTGAAATAATTCCTTCTCTTCCTGTTTATGCCTGTTGCTGCAACAGCACCATTTCATGGTTCAAAGGCAGCTATGTGATGAAACATAATTAGCATGGTCACCTGATTCTTATACCTCACCAGCAGAATGCTGCTCATCAACAAAACCAAATAGTCCTTATTTTATAGATCTGCGAACCCTAAGATTTTCCACTGTATTATATTATACAGCAGATTTTATGCCAAAGTTGTAAACAGGAAATTGACTGTCAGCTCTCTCTAGAGAACTTGAGAGGTTCCTTCTAATATGCCCAATCTCTACACCTGGAGAATTGCAAAGTGCTATGGGAATAAATAAGCACACTTAAACATTTTTTCGTACTTATACCCAGTGCCACTGTCAAGTGGTTGCTTGCCACCTTTCTCCTACCAAGTAACCAGTCATAAAAGAATGAAAAGGTTTTTTTAAAAGCTTCAATAGAAGCTCTCTAATAAATCCCTTAAGCGCTCTTATTCCTCCTTTAAAGGGAAGAGTTCGTCCACCTTGTAAATATATCAATCCATCAGCAGAAACTTACCACAAGTTCGGCGAATCTGGCATTGAGCTCTTCTGCTGGTGGGATCGGGACAGAAAACTCAAGGAATTGGAGGGGGTTATTGTCCTTGAGGTTGATTTCAGGGAGGTCGCTACCTCCAAAACAACAAAGAAACCCCAGCGCATGACGATTCCTCTTCCGGGGGGCCATGATCATGGTGTGTGATGCTATCTTCTGATCATGTTCTGTAGGGGAAAAAAACAAAACAAAACCAACAGACATTAGATGATAAACAAGACTGTTGCATCTGTGCAGCTCTGTGCAGTTACAATGGCTGTCACCGGAGTAACAGCTGGAAGAGAACAGAAGGATCTGATACCCAAAAGAGCAAAATAAACACTCAAGCTAGAGAAGGTAGCTAGGCCTTCGTATGGTAATAACATGTTCTTCCATGGCAGTGCAGAATCACCTCTCCCAGTTTTTCTTAAAAGGTTTTACAAACCCAATGGGGAATTTCCCGTCAGGATTTATCAGCAATGTTCAGTAGCCAAGATTGAATGCTACCATGGAATGCTGGTATTGGCCTTTCTCTCACTATTACACTAGGAAAGAAAGTATCAGAAGGAAAAAAACGTGTATGGGACAATTTACCCTGAACGTGTGGAAGAATCTTCCAAAGGTATCTCGTTTGACCAAAATAAAAAAAAAAATGAAACAACGAAGCAGACATCAATTTTCCACCACTGCAGAGCCAGACCACCAAACATTCCCTTATTCCTTCATGGCCAGGACTATCACAGTAGGACCATTTTGTCCATCTCATTTTCAAACACACACAACTAGTTTGGGCTGCTTTATGTGTTCAGGGAAGAAACAGCACAGTGCTAATGCATGCTTTCAGATTTACATTTGAGCTGCCAGATCCCATCTTGACAGGACGCAGGCTTGAGGGGCTTTGGTATCAGGAGTATAAAGGGAGGCAAAAGGAGGCCTGAAGGAGAAGCTGGGAAGTGACAGATTTCACTACCACACAACACCGTTTGTGAGCGGCCCATCCAAACAGGAAGTCTCCTGCCAGCAGTTTGAAAGGAGGGATCTGTGCAGTGCACAGAGAGCCACATATTTTGCCCTTTTAAGGGACTTGTTGTTTGACAGCTCAGGGGCTTATTTGTGTTATATTTTTAAGGACTTCACTTTTTCACTTAATCTGCAGAATAAGCCATATCCTTAGCGAGTAAATAATTAAAGCTTGTTGTGAAGCCGGTCTCCCTGGGCACAGGGCAGGGGAGCAGGAGGGAGGTGGCAGGTGAACCAAACCACAGGATGCTGGATGCTGCATCAGCAGCAACACAGCTGAGCTTTGTCATCAGAGCAGCTGCTGCCCTAACCTGCCCCACAATGCTTTGGTCTGTTAGCTTGCCAGAACAAGGCTGCTTTGAGCTTTCATAGAGACTGAGTAGCTGTGCAAGGAAAAACACCTTCAGGACAGCAGTTGCATAGTGGGACTTAACATACAGAGCACAGCCAGAAGCTCTCCAGGGACATTTTGTGCAGAAATTGGCATGCTCACTTAAGAAAAACCTAAGCAACAAACAACAACAAAAATGCCCAAACCATCCAAACCACCACCCTTTGGCACTATGTGCTTGGCAGGAATCACCTGCCTTACTCTGTGCTGGGATTAATTTACCTAGCACATTCTCTTATGCATTGCAGGGGCATCAGCTGTAACTCTCAAGCTGAAAGGAAAGCAAGCTGGTAAAAAGTACTGTCTTCTGGCATGCCCACTTTGCTTTGCTCTCCATGCCAGCTCTGCAAGGGGTGGTATGTCCCAGCAGGATTCACTAGGGCAGGATGCTGCTGGCTTCAAAAGCCTATTCATAAAAACATCGGCTTTTCACTAGGAGATGCCAAAGGTCAACTTAAAATTGAACTGGTCTTTGACAGCTTCAGTCAGCAAAACCAAAATGCCCTCAGATCTATCACAATGAAGTGCATGGCAATTTTTGTTTCCTCTCAGTAGTGGACACTTAAGAGATTCAGTTGCTAAAAGATTTCATAAGAGAGCCTCAGAAGTTAAACTTGTACACTACAGACCATCTTCTCAAGTATTATTACTCCAAGTGCAATGCCCTTTATGGCAATCTGGTCATGACTGAGATTAGAACCAATCAGTTTAACAGAACTTTCCTTTGCAAGGAACTCAGTTCAATGAGACAAACCCGATTCATGTGCAATACAAATACGTTTGCATCAATTCAGTTGTAACCAAGCTCTGGCCCACTGTCTAAATGCTTCCCCACCAACCATCAAAGGACCAGCATTCTCTAGGGTATGGACAATGAATCCTCCTTGGAAAAACTGGTTGAGCCATTGAAGTGATAGGACCATAACATCTTCCTTTATGAGCTCAGATCAAGACTGGTATAAACGTCGCCAAAAGAGGTACCTCACCAGGAAACGAGTACTATGTGAATGGATGTGAAGCTCAACACTTCTATAGGGTAAGTACTGCCCTGGTCTGGCTACCACAGGTTGTCCTGCACTGAAATTTCGTGGCTTGGCTTTCATCTTAAGCAGGTTTATCTAAGAGGTTGTCGGTCTCCAGGCTTTCTTCATCCATAATGCTGAGAAATACACAAGCTAATGTTTGTTACTGTGATTTTTTTTTACAGAATCTGCAGTTCCTTGAGATCCACACTTGTGAAACTCAAGGCCACTTAGTTTTTACTACTCTGCAAAAGCATGCAGAGCTCATATGAACAGTAAGCTCGCTTTCACAAAGCATCATTCCATTGTACAACTCATACTCTTAACACTGGAATTTTCCAGGTCCATCTATAGGCAGCAGGCATGAAATTCATACTAACATAGATGGGTAAAATAACACTTCTGTATTGCTTCAACACTGTAATTGTGTGGATAGATGAGGTGTCTAGATGCTTTCAAAACAAGAACAACTGAGGACTGCTACAGAAGAATCCAGCACAGGTATTTTAGAATTGAATCACTGAATGAATGAATGAATGAACAAAATTTCTAAGTCAGAGCACTGTCTCTCTAAAGATTAAGCCTGCCAGTTAAGTAGATGTCCTTCAGAATCCTGTAAGGTGCACTGTTTATGCTACTTAACAACTAATTAAAACTTTTTGATTTTTGTTGGTGATCAACAAAATAAAAATTTTCTAATTACCTCCAAGTTGATAAAATTTTTCTTTCCTTTCTCTCTCTTTTGCCTCTCCTTTGTCAAGAATCAAATCTGGGAAAAATGTGCTTCCAAATAATGAGGAGGGTGGGAGACAACAAAGAAAGTGAAGAAAGGAGCAATTTTAATTTTTCGGAGCGGTAATTGATAGCAAAGCTGACATAAAAATTTATGAAAATAACAAAAGGTGGGGTGTTTTCTTCTAATAAAAGCTCTATTGCCTCTCAACTTCAGGCAAGTAAAAATGAAACATGTGCAATTATGTATTTCTATACATATACTCCCAGTGAGAATCAATAGGAAATCTCTCCCTGGAGAGAATCCCACTATTACACATAACTCCCTCCCACAGCTCTTTCAGTTCTACTGTTTTGCCCTTTTGCACAACACAAACAAGTTGCTGTCATTTCAACAGCTAACCACACACCCGCTCCTCATAGCAATCCCTCTCCTGCTTCCCAGCCCCAGCTGTGGTTCGGCTCAGGTCAGGAGTCACAGCCTGGAACTTTGCCCAAGGTCTAATTATAACAACGTCCTCTTCCTCTGACAGGGCGTACGTGTTCATTTCTAAACCATTTGGCCCAGTGACCAAACATAATTTAGCTAATGCAATTTTTCCAAGCCTTATCAGAAGTTTTAGCCACATGGGATCAGATCCATGCTAACTGCACACAAGGATCCTCTTTCAATTGCTTTCTAAATTGCTTCAAGTCTCACTCTTCTCTTCATTCTCATCTCAGAGATTGTAATTTTCATGCCAACATACACTAAATAAGCAGTGTTCCACTAACAGTGAGACACCTGAAACAACTGCTCTGCCAGCAGCTCTCCTGTGCAAGAGAGCTGATTATAGTAGTTTTTATCGCACTGTTCTGTCCTTCCACACACTTAACAGCCAGAGCATAACTGTAACTAAAATAGAGAAATCTACTTTTGTATCACCACCTTCGGAAAAAGGGAAGAAAGAGAACTCAGTGGGTTAACTGAACATACACAGTCATGCAAAAACAGTTCGCAATATAAGGAAGCATTAATGGTAAACACTTTCAGAGCTGAATCTCCACTGATCATCAACAGACACACAATGTCAGTGGATGTAGCCACAGCTCTCACCTGAGTGGGAAGCATGGGACTAAATTTATGATGAAGAATCACAGCCCACACTAGCTTATGCTAAAAGGAAAGGAATCAAAGTTAATAATTTCCATTTCCCTATATTTTATCTATCTTTCGCTGTGGCAGGATAAAACATAAATGTAATGTGTGATCACTGATGGAGAAAGAAATCTGAATTCAGACTGGTTTAGAACATAAACCAACTCCCTCCCAACCTCCAAATCCAAGTTAAACCTCTATATTATTCAACTATTAAATAATAAACCATGAGAACTTCCTGGTATTAAAATAGCTCCCTACATCGTCACTTATTGATTATGAAATGGAGAAAATAAGCTCACCATGCCCAAAACTGTCTGAATATACACACTGGATAAAGAGAAAGAGCTTCGTACTGATCCTATGCTGAGTTCCCCGGACCACGTTACTTCTTCAGTACACAGATGGTGAAATGATGAGCTTCGTGGCATGTTCCAATTACCATGGGAATTTTCCATGTATGTCACATGTAATGTGACAGATGCACTATATGGCAATTGCAGCATGGGGGATGGGGAAAGGAAGCAGACAAAGAATCCATTTGTTGCATGTTCAATAGTAACCCAACTCCTTTGGTTTAGATTTGTCACTGTACTAAGGAGCCTCCTGGTCTCCAGTGCACAAAACAGCAACAAAAAACCACTTAAGACCCACAAAGTTAAAACCTTATTTTTCAGGGAAGGTAATGCTTCCTAAAGATCACACCTGCCTGCTACGTTGGACAGGAAGGCATGGGACCCAAAATAGACCAACAGATCACTGGAAGTGATCTGGAAACAAGCAGGGTCCTGTGCAGCAATGGCTACTCAATCCAAATTAGCCATGGCCCACACTTAACAGTTTTCACCACAGGAGAGAGGGCAGGTCAAATCATGCTGTGCATTTTGAAGCCAGCTCACGGATTTTTCTTTCCACAACACATCAAAACAAGAGTGCAGAGCTCTTGGTGTTTATGAGGACACTCCAGGAACTCACATCTGGTTTGCTTTACACACCTTCCCATTAAAACTGAGATGGTTGATAATTTCAAAGCATTCCAGAGACCTAAAGATTGTCTATTATTATATACATAGTATTATATATATTCATATTTATTTAATTTTTATTCATTTATTTGCCTCAGAAATAAGTCCTGAGATAAGAGAAAAGGCAAGGACTATTTGAAGGCTGACAGGTGTAACTATATCCATGAACCTACTTACTGCAACGTGTCTGTCAAAAATCTCTTTATTTTTAATACTATAAGGATGCTCAGGATGTGCTGGGTGACTAATTACCACTAATGCTAGTCTGTTAATGCCCACAAATCCACTACATCTCACCTAATACCAACTTATCAACACCCAACAACAACAGCAACAAAAAAAAGCTAAAAAACTGTAAGAGACTTCTCTTCTGAAATACTAATTTGCAACACTTTCTCTGTCTCCATCTAAGAATGAGGGAAAAAATAACTCTACAGAAAAACAAACAAGCAAAACCAAAAACCAAACAAAAGAAAACAGAAAAAAAAAGTGCCTGCAGGTTCCTTGTGTTCCTCCTAATCATTAATCTAACCAAATTGTATTCATAGGAAATAAATTTAAAAAGAAAGTCAAGATTGAAAATACAAAGTGAAGAGAGCAACAAAGCAGTTAAAGTCCGTCATGAATCTGGCTAGTAATAGTTAAATGTTTCCTTATGCCTTTTTTTTCCCATCCTTTAATGAAGTACAGATTAATAATTTTCTATACTTAACTCAGCTGACCAAATAATCCATTCGCTCTTTTACTGGCTGAGAAGTTATTTTTTTTTTGCAAATATACTAGTTTCCAATAACTATGACTTTACACAGAAAAGGGAACAGTCAAAACTAATCCATCCTCCTAGACACCAAATGCTGAGTCTTAATTATACCTTTGCATCTCATTTATATACAAGTAAATCTACGCATCTTTAACATTTCTGAATGGCGATGTGACCACCACAGCTTAGAGTGCAAACACAACAAGTAAAATTCACAGCTTAACTGTTAATCCAGGATAAGTATGTTCTTCATCTCCTCAGTGTCTGATTGTACCACAGATTTGCATCCTGATTTCTCAATTCCACAATTAGGCATGCTTGCCAGCAATTCAAACCACCATGGTAGTGGAAGGAACAGGATTGCATACCGCCTAAAAATACCATCAACTTTTCTGCTTTGAATGAAGTAGTCTGGAGTCCTGTCCTTCTTTCCTTGCCCCCCCTCAATATTACTTTCAAGTTCTCTAGAGTTGCAGCACGGCAGTTTCAGTAACATTTACAGATACTCTCCCTTTCCTTCTCAGTCAGAAAGTCACTGCTACCAAGATCGATTTTCTTGTCTTCTTCGCCAATAACCACATTCGTTGTATTCATATACCTCACCAAAGATTACCCATTCCCTTCTATTAAGAAAAAAAGCTGCTCACTTGTAGTCTTAGTTCTCCCTTTCCTTCTTTTCTATCAGCTTTATTTTTATTCTCTAGTTTTTCACTGTTTCATTGCAATATCCCCTTTTTTTCCATGACAACTGTTAGAATTGAAATGGCTTCCTGTAGCCACTATGCCTCACACTACAAAAACCCTTTTTTAAAGCAGATATTGAAGAGAAAAATACTTCTGAAGAGACACCTACTGCATGACACAAGCTGCAAAGACTGCATCGCACTTTGTGTATGTTTTATTTTTGTTGTATATTTACTTTATTATTTTACTTGTCCTAGCTGTGGCACTGAGGTTGTAGGCTCTCCAGTGTAGGGTCTTATTCACCTGCTTGAACCAGTCATTTTGCAGTGTCAAACAGACTGTGGTACAATACAAACAGAAATAAAAGCAGTAGGCCAGCAAAAAGGTAATCACCTGGCTGGAATCTGGCCAGGACACAACAGGTTCACTCTCCAGTAATGATGCTGCTGTTGAGACAGCATTTAGCAGTGTCCACAAATCCAGCATGGATAAATTCATCCTTTATGAAATAATGGCATTTATGTAGTGATTTCCCCTACCACAGCATTAGCTTCACTAGATGGGTTGGTTTATAATGTCACTGTTCATCAAATTGCTGTGGCTGTAAAAGCCAATGGCAAATACACTGCATAAAATAAAAAAGATGAAAAAAATCCCACAAACCCCACAGATGGCACCCCCAGACACAATTCTGACTAAGGATAAGACCATGCAGCAGCAAGTATTTTCAAACACTCTCTAAAATTCCCAGCTTTTACTTTTGAAATAATTCAGATCCTACAAATATTATTTTTAAGGCTTGACAAAGTTGTATTGTAATTCTAGGGCCATGAATGTAGGACAAGGCTCAGATTTTGTCTATGCTACTCAACACAGTGGATCTGAACTTCCTTTTCTAGAAGCTACAGATCTAGCCAGCAGAGCCCAAATCAGACTCTCAATTTTCTGTACTTTCTTTTGGTGATGGGTACAATGCAGTGATGCAATTTCACAGAAAAAACTGCCTTGGGAGTTGGAGTGCAAGATGAAGCCTTTATTCAGTTTAAGAAATCATAGACTGAAGAGTAAATAGATCATGATAACATCAGTTAAGCAGACATACACACTGACAGAAAAAACCAGCACATCACTTCTTCTGCTTCAATGCAGATGACGACTATTTTCCTCCACAGGAAGATGAAGTCCTGTGCCTTTTACAGGCCTTATGGTATGAAAGGCCTTTAAAGTCATTGTATGACACTGACTTTCACCAGTAATGTCTGTCAGTTCTATCCAGTAAGACCAGGTCCCAAGGATCAAACATCCATACCCCAGAGCAACATTTTTGATCACCTCAGGAAAGAAGCCAACGATTGGGTGATCTGTAGAACAAGGTGTCCCACTCTATCCTCTACGCCATAAGATCAGGAATATTAGTAAAGCAGATTAGTACTTTAGATTAGTACTAAAGCTTGGTCTAGGAACTTAAAATCTCTCCAATATTTCTATTGGGAAGAGTGGGGTTTAGTTACAAAGGAAGTCAATCCAGAGTTTCCCAGTAGCACTAATAACTGACATGTTCAGAAGAATGAACACACAAAACCCCATTACTAAGAGCGTCCCTGTCTTGTTTGAGTCATTGTAATTTTTCCATTCTGTCATTGCCCAATTATTTCCAGACATGATGTAACTATTTTGCCAAGGGATTTGGGAGTCAAAATGTTGCCGTTGTTGTCATCGTTATCCTGGGTGCTTGAATTTTCCAGACAAAATAAGCAGCTGAGGGCATTAGAGTGCCTCTACTGAGAGAGAAATACTTTGTAAGAACTGCCAGGGTGCTCCAAGAAAAACAAACAAATGGTAAAGGTCCAATTACATCCCTCCGATCTCCAGCTTATTTCCATGTGAAATGCTGTTTTCTTATTCAGACAATTAAATAATAGAATATAATTAATTAAATAAAACAAATAATTAAATAATAGAATAAAATTTCATCTGTTGTCTGATGTCATCATAGCATAAAAAAACCTGATTTCCATTCTAACACTGTGATCAGGGCCACTATGGGGTGTTAAAACTCGACTGGAAATATGCCTTGATTATAACCACTGGAAACTAACCACAGATGTAGGTGTACAAGTGCTGTCTTCACTATCGACAGGTAAATCAATTACCTGCACTGGTAAAATTTTCCTAAACTTCACACTCTGGAGAAAGCAATGGCCTTTATAGCAAATGGGTATAACTGGGAAAAAACTCGACAGAGAGACAATTTGGACTTTTACCTGTTTTTTGTGGATGGCACTGAATCTCTTCAAAACTAGCGTTCATCAATGCCACCTGGGAAATACAGGTTCCAGGCTGCAGAGCTGCCACTTTCCTGCTTAGTGCCCCAGCCAAAGCACAGTGTGCTTCTATGTGTCCCTGCAAACCCGTACATAACAAAAATGGTGGCTCTCAGTTCAGTTCCATAGACTGAAAAGCCACTGATGTGGATGATGGTTAAAAGCCTTCTTTAGTGATTCACTAATGGAAGAAACAGCCACTAGATGCATTCACAAAGGGAACAGGTCTCAATGTTTTTAAGCTGACTCCATTTTGGAGATGGTTCCCATAGGTCAAGGCACAGACAGAGTCAAAGTGTCATTGATTTTAAATACCTATTTTTTAAACTACTCAGATTGCAGACTTGTCAATTTGGCACCAAAAATAAATTCCCTCTAGAAAATCAAGTTAAGAAAAGGTCATATAAGGCATTTTATTCCAGCATTTTTATTTTTGTTCAACATTCTGACCAGGGATATTCTGGGTTCAATGCCCTGAAACCTCAACATTACGCAAGTAGATTTGAACTCCAAGCCAGAAGCTTGGTGAAACTGCTGAACTTTTAACCTAACGTGTCTTCATGAAGAATGGATATTTGGAAAGAGTTTTGCTCAAAGACTTTGGGTTGTTTTCTGTGTGTATTTTTAAGTGGCATCCAGATAAAATATATTTTCTGGCTGCTGCAATATTTTCAGGAGGAGACTTTACACCAACACTGAAGGGTGGTTTCAGAGGCGTGATGTACTGCTTTAGGTTTTGGGGCTGTCAAGTGTTTCATTGCATTAAAGTGAGCAAGGCCTCTTCTATATTTTTGTCAAATTTTACAGAGCTGATGCTCTGAGTGACACAGGTAGTTATTAGGGTCTGAAAAGAAAGCAGTACCTAAAACTAGCCACCTTCCTTGCATGCTCAGTGGATACGCTGGCTGAGAGCATTATGACAAAAAGAGAGCAGTAAAAGAAGGGACAGGGAGACTCCACCTAAAATGCACAAATGTGAGGTTCTTCTCTACAAAGCAATGCCTATCCATGTGGTCAAGAGCATTTGGTACACAAGGCTATGGTGCCTGTACCAATTGTCAACCCTCCCTCCTGCCATCCTTGAACTGCCAATAGCTAGTTCTAGTCTCCCAGATTCTCATGGAAAGAGGTCATGTCCACATCAAGGCCCTTTAAGGCTCATGATTCAGAAAAGTTTAAATTCTGAAGTATATCTAGGGAAGGCTTCCTAGAACTGTTAAGTGACCTCTAACACACTGTCCTTTCCCAAGGATAGGTCATTTTTAAATGTATGCTCAGATACCCAAAGAAAACTGCCAAGTAGCTGCAGCAAATGTTTGGGTAGTCATCTCCGGACTTCTAAGTGTCGACAAGTCAACAGCCTGCCTGAAAATACAGCAAATTCTTTCAGCTTCTGAGCCCAGCCTACTTGTAGCTTGTTGACAAAGCTTGGAGCACACTCCACAGAAAACCAGATTGCAGTATAAAATTTCCTCAGCTCCCCACCACAGCTGCACACAACTGGAAAAAAAAAAAGCTCTAAAAATCCAACAAAACAACCAACCCTGCTTCTAAACCACCACTTGATCTGGATTCATAGTCCTCAGACATGATTCAAAATGAAGGCCCATCGTATACAAATAAAAGAGAAATCAACCCTCTATCAGAGAAGGAATACGTTTATCCCCTGAGGGCTGCAAATATTATTGTGTCCAGTGATGTATGTCTTTGCAGAACATGTACCAATATCACTGCTTGTTGTCTCTAATTTTGTACAGCACTGACTTATTGGATAGGTTGTACAGAGTTTTATCCAAATCATCACCTGCTGTTGTTTGTTTTGTCTCACCCTTTGGAAAGTGTGTATTTAAAACTTACTTGAATGAATAATTTTTGTTCATTTTATATCTTAAATTTATGGATGGAATACATACAAATAAAGACAGTAAGCAGTCATACATTGGCTTGCACAAGTTGAGATGTTGGCTCTGCTGCCTTGGTCATATGCAAGAATATGTCCCACTGCAAGAAAGGCTGAAATTGCTGTTATCCTCATTTTCTACTAACTGAACAAGAGCCACAGCCAACCAGTACCAAAATCTTTCCAGTAACAAGAAGCAGCAGCACTTGCCCCTTCTCCTGCCCAGATACCCATTTGAACAAGGAAACAAACTCCATTTTCATAAAACCTTTGCCAGCAAAATAAGAGGGAACTGCAAAATGTCAGAAGCTCTGAAACATCAAGACCAACTCTATTTTTGGTCTGGGTGGCAAATCCAACAAGAAAAACTGTATATGTAATCCAACAATTTGCACACAAGCTGACAGTCTATCACTAAATTTTAACTATTGGCTGTTAGACCAGTAAATACAAGATGAACGGATACCAGTAAATACAAGATGAAAACTAATACTACGGAATCCTCATATTTTACTTCCTCCCCTTTCTCCCAGTCATTCGTATCACAAGCAAAGGGTCTGTCACACTACAGTAGTGAATGCTTAAAACAGATAAAATTGTACAGAGAAGTGTATCCATCTCCAAATCTCTGAAAAGATAAACTAGCAGATGTATAATGCAAACACTGAGTCCATATCAATAAGATACTCTTCTGGGTGAACTCTTCCCTAGTGTTTGTTCTGTCCATACCCCAACATCAGTCAAACATGGCCTGTAAGAAGCATAGCTACTGCCCAGGAAATGTTCTTACTGCTGAGTTTACAGTGTCATCAGCTATTAGTCACAAAAAGCTCCACTGGGATAACCCCAGAATTAAACAAATTAAAAAATGCACGTCTAGAGAGGGGAGTTGGTGTGGGAAGTAATTTTAAGGAACTTTGTTTTGTTTGCAAGAAAAAAACAGCTCTTTAGACAGGAGTGAGTCCACAAGGTCTTACAACTATTCTGTTCATGCTGAGATCTCAAACACAGGCAAAAATTTTCTACATTTTTAGGAGGTCATGCATGATAAGGAAACAATTCATCTCCTACAGGGCCTACTAATAGCAGCATTAACTCTTCTTAATTCCCACAGCACATTTCAAATCCATATCAATATTGTGGGACACATTTCCTGTATCTACCAGAATACTCCTACAGTAAGAGTTCACTTCCACTTAAATTGCAATATTCTGATGACATGGTGAACACTTCACAATCATCAGATCCCAGCATGTGACCACCAAGACATCCGTTTCCCTGAAAGCTGTTCATAGTAGAAGTACCCTTTAAAGAGTGATTTTCATAGCACCTCAGACATCTCCATGTGAAAGAGGATGTCCAAATGAAGACAAAACAAAACCCCAAACCCCCACTTTAATGCCATGACTTGATTTACCTACAGAAGGAGTTCTGTCTTGTTCATTTGATAGAGAGAAATCAACACTTAGAGTGTCTTGGAAATGAGCTTTCTCTACGCCTTCTAACCAACCACTCCAGACCAAAAAAAAGTATTTCTCTAAGTTGGAGGGACTGCCTCTAAGGACCAAAATTTGAGCTTGAGTTACTAAACAACTGAAGAGAGGAGAAACCACTTATCCTGGGATATAGAGCAAAAGGCAAGAGGAAAGATCAGCTTTCTAGCTGGAAGGATGCTGTGCTCTGTGGGTGTACTACAGCAAGTCGCATGCTGTGGAAAGACCTTGGTGTGGAGGTAATGCCAGTGGGTCAACGAGCCAATAGTTCAGTCAAGAAAATAAATTTATGTCTTTGTACTCAGTTCTTCAAATATTTAGGCTGAAGTTACTCCAGAGGAAATCTCTTTCTTTTTTTATCAGATACTAAGGGGTTTATATTGTATAAAACAAAGTATTTCAGACTTTTTTTTTTGCTAAGGAATCCCCCAAAAATCATATTTATGTAGGCAAAGTCAGCAGAAGAAGAAAAGGGTAAAAGAAAAAAAAAGAAAAAGAGAAGTATTTTATCCTTGTCTTCAGAAGGACATTGGAAGGCATACTCAAAAATCTGTTCATCTTATCAAGGCAGTGAAAAGGGTGAACATACCATTCAAATCAGGTTATGGAGACTTCACAAGAGCCTTTCATTCCTCAGATGAGTGAACAACATACACTCCCTATATCATTTCCTCTTCATGGGTGTAACAGACTCCTATTTATTCTGATGGAAACACATAACTTCATAGAACAAGAGATCGACTCTTCCAAGCAGAACTCAGACTCAGTTAATTTCTGGTGAAATGGCCCTTACTGAAATTGCGCCAGACGAGCACCTGAGATTTATTTTTTTTAGCCTCCCAAAATATTTTATTTCCTCCAAAGGCCTTTTGAGCTGAATTTAGCAAAGTCAATCCAAAGCATCCAGAGCATCTAAATCATCATTTCCTGACTCCTGAGGAATGTATTCCAAGACATATATAAACTTTAGTAGGGGTCAGTTTTTAACTTTAGTCCTAACTCTGAAAGTCTCCTGATTAGAGATTCAATGTATTCTATATGTCAGTAGTAGTTTTATGTTTCAGCTGTACTTCCATGTTTTGCCTTAAATTTCCTTACCCAGGAGTACTTTTCCATGCTCTGTGTAACAGTTCAACCAGTTTGCCCCAAATTAGAAAGAGATTGAGAGCAGAGTTGTCACTGCTGCTGGTACCACTAAGCAGAAGCTGCTCTAGAGCTGTGCACAAAGTCAAAGCTTTTATCTCTTGGCCCTGAGCAGAGCTTCTGCACCTGTACCAGCCAGTGCCAGAGGGCAGAGCTGAGCATCATGGACTGCTCTGCAACAACCTTCAGCTCCCTCCATTCTGCACTCCCATCACCACCGCCAGCAAAGACCCAGATGTAGGTTTCCAGTGTATCACAGAGCAGTAGTAGATAAGCAGCACTAGCTCTGGAGGGGATAACTAACACAAGACACATAGGAGAAAACAGACTTTCCTCCCCCTCCATGAAGGGAAGAGTTGTTGGGATATGTCACTGTTCTGCATGCTTCTTAGTTGGCTTCAAAGAAGCGTTTTATGTTATTTTCTTCCTTCTATTTGTAGATTGTCTTCACTAGCTATAGCTTTGGTTCTCAGCTGGCTATCACTTCTGAGACAACCCCACGGAAGTAAGATAATGCCAGCACACTAACATGCAGGAGCTGCTCAACAGCCTTATCGGATGTTTAGCATCAGCCGTCCACAAACAATATGCAGGCATTCCTAACCCAAGACACTCTCAGACTACTGGTGAATAGTATAACACTGTCCTCCTATTCTGCTGGTTGGTTGAGGCCTCACAAGTAACTCATGAATAACCATGTTAAAAATGGATAGCACTTTTGGATAGTAGAACGTATACTTCAACTATTGAAATACGAGTCAAAATTCTCAGCTTCTTCCACTCTTTTGGTAACATATCCCTACTTTTCAGTACAAGGCATTTCTTCACAGTAAATGCGCCCAGGCTTTCAAAACCAAACACACGCCACTCCCAATGCAGTTCTAAAAGAGTAAAATACACAACTTCCATGCAAGTCTTCCTTTGCTATCTGAAATTAATGCATCAGCCTTAGTCCAGACTCCTGCCCCTTCTTTCAAACTTCACCGACTGCCATTGTAGCAAAATTTTCCACCTTAGTTCAAGCTCTCTGTCCCCTCTAGATAAAGGAACTCGGAAATACTCAGATAGGAGAAACTGTCTTCCACTAGTTTTATTAGAACACTGAGAACACAGGTTTTTGCAACATTTCTTTCCTATCTTCTAGCCAAGGAAGCACTCCAGTAAGGACATTTAAAGATAGAGGGCCTAAAACAAAGCTTTATTATAGTCCACATATATATATTACTTTTTCTCTCACACTTCCTTGTTCTCGTTCCCACCATCAGGCAGACCCAAAAGCCCATAATGTTTTGATAAACACACCAAAAGTAGCTCGGGATGTAAGTATGAAAACATGTACTGCAAGTTTATTTTATGCAGGTTTGTTTTATGGCTCTCCTCCAGCATTTTGGATGCACAACCCCACTAGGGTCACAGTGCTAAAATTTTCCTTAAACAAGTCCATCTCAATGATCCAGGCCTCTTTTTCCCTTTCCATACCACCTGCATTTCAGCACTCCTTAAAGAAAATAGAATTTATCCAGTCTAGAAAAGAATAATGATGTGTATGTACATCCCTCTGTACTGAATCCTCTCCTGCTTGGCTGTGTTCCACCTTCCTTCATCAGTGCAGTTTCCCAAGTACTCCCAAGTGGGGAGGGAATCTGTACAAGGCTGCTAAGGTGACTCACTGCTTTAGCCCGTAAGATCCAAAAGTTGGTGGGATTGAAACTTGAGAGTTTTGAAACAAGCTCAGCAGAATAGCTGGAGCATCTTGGAGTCCTCAAAGCCTGAGTTAGATGAGACAAATGTGAGGGTTCTTTCAAGTATTACATCCCCCACAGAGCCCCATCTCACAAGGCTCCATTGCTTCAATCCATATTTTTCCATTAACAGGACGTTAAAATCCCAAACAACATATTTTATTCTATCCATTTCTGAAAGGTACCAAAATTTACAAGTCCACATTCTTTTACCAGGTAGTAGAGGCCAATCTCTATGAAATACATGGAAGAAATGGGGTTGGGGGAGGGAAGGGGAAGGTTGAAGGAAAGACAAAAAATTAAAACATTGCCTTCAGCCTCACTGAAGAAAACTTATGCGTTTTTCTCAAAAAACAGTGCTTCTTTCACACACTTATAGAGTCTTTTCTTTGTAAACACTCTAAAACTAAAACCAAACAACTTCCAAATTAACAATAAAGATCTGAAAAGTTTTCTTTAAGATGGCAGGTTTTCTTTAAGAGGCAAACCAAACAACACTTGGAGCAGGGTAGCGGCTGGGTGAGCCATGACCCACCCTTCATTCAGAAGCAGATAAACGAGTTCTGAGCAAATGGTAGAGGGGAAAAAAAAAAGGAGAAGAATAAAAGAAAAGTGTGAAATAATGAGTCAAAATATCCCCTTTAAGAAAAAGGTAGTTTCCATCTGCAAGAGGGACTAAAGAGGACACTTAGAACCAATGTGTAGTACCAGGAATCCTTTTGAAGGAAGACCCAGAAGCCACACGCTGAAAACTTTCACATGGTCAAAAGCCAAGAGACACACACCACACACCTTGTGAAGCTGAGGAAAGGGAAAGCACTAGGAAGTGGTTCACAGTCTAGATGTAACAATACATACTCATGACTCCTGCTTCTCCTTTTGAGGTAAGGCTGGGCCAGGCAGGTAGCCAGTTCTTAAGAAAATGCTGCAATACTGATCTCAGCAGTTGAAAGGAGCCTCTCAAGGATGTCTGATCCAGTCTCCTTGCTCAAGCAGGGTGCTAGGGTAAATTGCTTGGGACCAGTGTTCAGACATCTCCACAAGAAAAAAGTTCCTTTTGTTCAAATGGAGTTCCCAGGGCTTCAATTTATGCTCATTGCCTCGTCCTGTCACTGAGCACCACTGACAAGAGGGCACCTTTCTGAAGCAGAGAGTCAAATTTCTCAAAAGGTCTCTTACCAGATAAGCTCTCTTACCAACATTCACAGCTCTGTGTAATTGTTTTGGGAATTTACCCCTGTGTACAGATCTAGACTGCTTGCATGACAACAGTATATTGCAGAAATTCTCTCTTGTGCCACTGTCTGCAAATGACAGACCAGAACAAGCTGCAGAACAAAGAACCATGCATAGAAGAGATGTGTTAGAAATAAAAATACCAGTACATTTTCCCATAGGCAAACTTATTATATGTTCTCACAGCACAAAAATTCACAGACAGGGCGTCAGTCAGCCAAGAAAAAGACTCCTCATATTTGTAGAAGGTCTTCACAAATTGTTACTGCACTGCCCCAACCTTTCTCAAAATGAAATATTAGTGACAGCACAATTTTGTCATTAACATTAGAAGTTGTGAATCTCCAAACAATTTAATACAAGTAGGAGCAGCCATAAAGAAAAGCTCTTGACGGGTAACACTTACCAAACTACTGTTTCCCAGTTCTAGTCCTATCCACAACATAGACCCTGTCCCTGCAGTAACACAGGCGCTGACAGTGACAAACACAGTGGACTTGTACATCTACTGGTTCCCATACCAGGTAAGGTAACAGCCACTGCTGTTGCACTGGCTTGCTCCAAGACATTCAGTGGACATTCTAGTCTACAATCTTATTACTCCCCTGCTTGAGAATAAATCTTTGTAACTGGTGATGATCCAAACAAAACAAAGCAAAAAACAAACAAAAAAAGTTCTTGACTTGAATTCTCCAGAAGTTTAGGGCTTTACAGAATTTTTCCCTTTGTATGTCTCAGCTGCGTCCAATGAAGTCAGCGGATATTTGACCACTGATTTCTGTGGGAATGACATGGGATTTTAGCCACAGCAGGACTGCTAACCACTACCACCTAGTATTTGCCCTTCAGAAGCTTTTCAGGGCAAATGCTTAGAAAGTAGTTGAATCCAATTTTTTGCTAGCAAAGCCCCAGAAAACTCCTTTCTCAGAGGTCAAGCCCTGTTCCCTGAGGCCTTGGTGCAAGCTGTCTTGGCAGGATTTCTCCTGAGCCTGTTGTGTGGAAGATAAGGAATTCGAATGATTTCCTGCTCTGCAGCATATAGCTCCCCAAACATCTGACAGTTTATGTCCCAGGGACTGTCTCCACAGAAACCTGGCTAGAGAAGCCATGATGCTGAAAGTGAGAGTTATCCAGTAGCCAGCAGCTCATCTTCACTCTTTCACACTCCCGTACTCCTGTACTACTTTCTAACTACATCCTCATCCATACTGTGGCTCTCCCAAAGCACACCAGGTACTGCACATCTCCTCCCAGCCAGGTCCCACACTAATGCACCAGTGCTACAGATAAAGCTGCTCCCCATGGGATCCTGAAATCAAACACACTCCTGTTCATCAAATATCATGTGCCAAGTGACAGTACACTTGGCCCTGACTTGCCACCCTCCTGCACTGCACACATTATCTATCAGATAAGCCTCCAGCAGAGTCCTTGGGTGAGGTCTTTCTCACACTGTTTCAAAATCAGAAGGGTTTCCCCTCAAGACAGCTTGATTTTTATCTCAAAAGACTGAAAAAAACAGGGGAAAACCAAAAGCAACCCTTGCATTTCGGGTTGTCCTAAACCAGAACTGCGTGCAACCCTACACCAGAAAAACAACGCAGCCCCCAAGGACCATCAGCTGGGTGTTCTCTCTCTTCAGGCAATCTTTACCATACAGCTGCTTGGTCTCTTCAGGACACTGACCTGCTACACTATACCCAGGAGATGCGGTGAGTGAGATTACTTCCAGCAAAATTGCCCAGCATCCCTTGGGGCCAGGCCTATCACATGAAGCAGTTGAGCTTATCCAGCCACGTGTCAAGTTTCATGGAGTTTCGAGGACTAAGAAGAATTTAGTACAACAGTTCTAAAAGCTGAGCTGCAGTGACGCCTGCAAAGACAGCTTGCCTGACCTCTTCAAGGCATATGTGGCCCTTCAAGGGATTCATTCAAAATGGGGATTAATTGAAGAGAACATCTCAATTAGTTGATACTTTTTCCGTTCAACTGTATGCCATAAAAGGAACATTTTACTATTTAGAGGACATGCAGGAAATCCTTTCTCTAAATGCACTTATCAGTCTGCTCTGAAGCCTAGCACTCTTCACCACTGTTGCTTGTAAAAAGAGAATTATACATACAATCTGCAAATTTCACTTGCCATGTGTGCACAAGACATACTTGAATTTCAATAATCAGAATTTAAAGAGACTTTGGCACTTGTCTCAAGAACAGATTTTCACAAAATCCAGCTTCCATTTCAGTGAAAAAACAGGAAGCAAATATCCAGAATAGTACAGCTTATTGAACAGACCTGGTTAAAAGGAATAAGAATTCTCTTGAAAAAGAAAAAAAAAAGTAATTTTGAAAGCAAGTCCAAGCTATTCTAGTGTTGGGGATGCCTTTTGAGGTTTTTTTTTAAAGAAAAGTAAAAACAAAGACATTTCTGCTTTCACCAATATTTTCCCCTTCTACTGAACAAAAAAAAAAAAGAAATTAATACAATAAAGAAAAGAATTCAGAAAAATCTATCACCATTGACTGCATAGCATTCAACAGCATAAAAAAAAAGAGAAAGAAACAGTTACAAATAATTACATGTTTCCAGCATGATTTATCACAAACTTTGAAATATCCAGCTCTCATAAGAATGTGGAAACATTGGGGAAAATCTGTGTTTTCTTCAAAATTTGCCAGTTCTGAGAACAGACCTTTTCAATGAGAAAATCTCAATGGAAAAAATTTGCATGAGACATACTGAGCTCTTTCGAAAATCTAACCACCCGTCTCAGCAAGGGAGGTGAACAGTTACTAAGATCATCTGTCTTGTGAGAACAGTCGCTCAAACAGCCACGTCCTCTCCAACATCTATGGTAGGCTACCACCAGACACAGACCTTCAGCAATAGCAATAACTGAGCTGCTAGTTTGGCCAAGGACATGGAAGTTCTCCTTTACCCCTGAGCTGTGTCCTCCACTCTGAAGAGGTAGCACAGCACACAGAAATGGACAATAAACAAGACCCACTGGGCTCATTGCCTTGTACCACAACATACAGGTGGGAAATTAAAAGCAAATATCTCTCTCTGACATAACATGGGGAGCAACTCAGTAGCCAAGGATCCTTTCTTTTGCTGAGCAGTTTTGAATGCCACAGTGCTTGGGGAGAAAAATTCACGTCATGAAAATACAAATACAAATACAAATGAATGCTCTATATCAATGATTGCCAAAGGGATAGCAGAGCAGGAATGTCCAGTTGTGTCCACAACATGATATGCTGCTTTTTAGATCTGCTCAGACTTTATCACTTTTCAAATCCCATTTCAAGAGAACAAACAAAATAAAATAAAAAAACCCCACAATTTTAAGACGTGTGGAAAGTACTGCAGAATGGCAGCAAGCTAAGTGATAACCATGCAGCATTAAGGAGACAAAGGCAACACAAAAGGATATTTCTGTATGTTAGCTGGGCAACAAGTGAGTACAGGCGGGAAGCATGAAGGATGTGAAAGGCGACAGTGTAAAATCCTGGCCTTAGGTTTATTTGGCTTCCACTGGCCTCAGTGAGACTTACATTCACCAATCTGATAAAAAAAATCTTATGAACTATAAAGCTGAAAGGGTTGTACCAATCAGCTAGTCTGACCTCATGCATAGCACAAGCCACAAGATTGCTATAAATTAATTCCTGCCTGAAGTAGAATATAACTTTTCAATAGGCATCTCATTTGATTTAAAGATTTCCAGCAGTAGAAAATCTACCACACCTCTCAGTAAACTGCCTCTCACTTTAGAAATTGTTTCATCTGCCAAGTTTCAATTCCCAGAGTCTGGGCCCTGACTTACTTTTTCTAGATTGAAAACGCTATCACCAAATGTTCTCTGAATAGCTAATTATAAATAGTGATCAACAAGTCACCTTTTAAGCACCTCTATAAATAATTACAGGATAAGCTTTTGAGTCTCATCCATCAATACCTGGGATTAATCACCATTAAATTCCGTAATGTTCCATTTATGACCTCTGCAGCAGTCTGTCACATTTACAGTGGTCACCTGAAATACAGTTCATTCTTGGATCAAAGGAGTTAGTCAAGTTTAAAACAGAAGTTATTTCTCATGACAACCTGGCAGGATACAAGGATATCACAATACAGGTATGAAGAAAATTATGGTCTGCTTAAGGTCATTCAGCAAGCACGTGGCAGAGCCCAGAGTAATGCCAGTTCATTCAGATTTTAAATCTTCATCCTTGCTCACAATGCCATCTTCCTGCACAGCACAAGACAGAAACTATTCTAAAAACAAGACAAAAACCCACATCCTGGAATCTCTCCAGATTTGGAGCAAGGCTTTTGAGCTATTTGCATGCAACTGAAAGCAATATAGAAAAAAAATCCTGGTATCTGCATAATAATATCCTTCCTGATTACTTTGAGGCAAAGAAAACATACCAAGTAAATGAAACTCACAGGCCTGCACCCACAGTAGGCCCACTCACAGATTCTTGTTCTTTTGCATCTTCAGAGGTGCTTGGCAAGACCAGTTCCAGCAGCCTACTGAGGCTTTACTATCAATTTGATTTCTAAGAACTAAGTAGTCAACAAAAAAAAACTCTGTCTCACAAATTCCAGTTTGCTAATGTAAACATCGTAAAAAAACCACAACAACTTTAAAAACAAAATATTTGAAAGTCAGTTTCCTTTCTTTACTAGCTGCCAAGAGCAGAGTTCAGGGCTCCGTGCTTCTTGAGTTGATGAAACCATTAACACCTACAGCAGCGTCAGGAATGTTAGTCTGCCCTCAGGACTTGGTAAGTAATAAGAAACTGGTGTCAGTTTCACATTTAAAAATCAGTTCCAAGTAATAAATTTCCAATTTCTGATCCGGATGGAAGCCCAGCCCAAGCAGCATAGTAGAGGCTCAAAGCACTAAAATGGTATCAACACTGGCAACCATGCCAGCAAGATTCTCGTGAAAACAGTCGGAAGATACCTAACGCAAAAATATGCCTTGCTGCAAAATGCATCCAGCAGAGTGTGTTATTACCAAAAACCCCAGTGAACAACACTCACAGCACAGAAAACTTGATTCTCTCTTTAGTCAGTCCTTTTGTTGCTACAGACGCCAGACCAAGACCTAGGGAGACCTTGTGTGGCAACACCAGGCAGCCAGTCTGGAAGCCAGAGAGCCAGCATGAATTACAGGGTCTGTATGCATTTAGCAATGTCAATAAAGAACCCCCTTTATATTCATTACAACACAGTTCTGTCTTTGCTACTACAAGGGGTGCTACAGAGGAGGCATTAGCAGCTGGTCCTTGCAAGAGTCAAAGTCTTCTAACAGGATAAAAGTGGGGTGCAAGCCTCTTTCCAGCAACGTGAGTCTCAAGCGCCTCACGGAACGTGGTGGTAGCTTTGTGTGGCTCCTCTCCCTCTTCTCTAAACACAGCTCAGCAGGCACCATCCTACACAAGCTGTATGTGCCCATTTCCATTCCATGGGGGAGGGAGCCATGACTGGAGTTCAATACCCATTCATTTATTTGGGTCTGCCTAAGAGAAGCACAGCCAGCTTTCCAGTGCATTAAACCACTTAAACCAACACTTCCCTGACTGTGCTACTTCCCTTTCACACCCTCTGGGTTCTAGGGCTGGAGCAAGAGATGTAACATGGCCACCTCTCTTCTACTTTCCTGTTCCTCAGGTGAATTCACCATTGCATTATAAGGTACAGAGGAAAATAAATGCCACAATGATAACCTGCCATTTATTCTGTATTTCAAGCTGAAGGCAAATTCTCTATCTTTCATTCCATTAGTATGGGATGCAGAGAACACCCTAACATGCCAAATGTCCTGCCAGTTTCTGCATATTTTGATGCACTTTTTTTGACACTAATGCTTATGTTTTTTCCTCCCCACAAACATACATCAGTTACCCTTCCTGAAAACACCTCCTCTGACGTGTGGTCTCGTGCACTGCTAGTGCCATATGCCAATCATCCCGTAAAATTCACTTCCTGGTGTCCTATCAATAGCCCAATAGACCAGGATCCTCAGTCATTTCCAGTCCCTTGAATTAGCATCCAACGACGTCCTGTTTACATTTCAGGGCTGTGGTAGAAATAAACACCATAATGTCAGGACATTCCATCAGCAGGATTCCAGCGCAACCATGCTGGGCTGTGACCAAGATGCTGAACCAAGTATGGTCTGACTTTTACTTTATCTTATTTCCTCTTCCTTATACTTCCATTACCTACCAGAGGACGCCTTCTAGTGAGACAGTCCCTGCAAGCAGTGAACACACTGGAAGGGTCTTTACAATTGTTAAGTTGCTAAACAAGGAATTAACCAGTAAGGAAATAAACACAACAAGCAGGGATCTAGATCACAGAAAAGGATTTTATTTTTTTTGTCAAACAGAAGTTCAAAGTAATATAATCATCCCTCTGTCTGCCAGATGATGAAATTGAGACGTGGGCAATGCAAAGCCATTTCCTGGTTAGATGGTTGCAAGGACTAAATTCTGCTGTCAACTACGGTAGCAGTAAAACCAAAGAAGATTCAAAATTAATTAATTTCAATTATTTTTAATATTTCACCTACTTAAGTAGCAATATTTGAATAATCAGAGGAGACATCACAAATGCATCTGCTATTAAACCTCAGCCAAGAGACACTTATTTCTAAGTAGGTTATAAAATTTTCAGACTAGAAAACAGCCTGTTAGCAAAAAGGCTGTCCTGCGGTATGATTAAAAACTCTCTACTTCTCACCCCAGCAATGTACAAACAAATGCTGTCTTCTCCATTCCAATTAGAATATCAAATGTAAATATTATGGAGAAGGATCTCTCAAGACACACAAATTGGATGGCTACCAAGGACAGGCTGAATGCTTTGAAAGCAACGTTTTCTATGATGCACTGGATCTCTCAGAATCAGAGAAAACAAAGAAGGGAAAGATATACCAAGCTTGTATACTCTATTTGTCCCAGTGTAAAAAAACTTTACTGAATAATATTTTGTTGAAGTGTCAGTTCAATTTAGATTTCAAGTGTTGCCTTTTTATGCAGAATAGAGTTACTGTTTAGGTATTGGTTCTTGGGGGAATATAACTGGAAACCAGAGGATTGTGCTGTTGGAATGAATGCTTGCTCTTTGGGATTGAATTAGCATGGAAATGGCTTCCTAGCACTTGTGTAAGATTCTCATCTTCAAGTCGCAACCCTGACCAGAGTTGTCTTTAAGACAGTTTTGTACAATGCTTTAGTCCCATAGATATCTTATTTACTAAGACTGATAGCCCTGAAGACTATTTGGAAACTCCACAAAGAGTGGTAAGAGCTGCAATCTACTCCCTAAATAAAGAAAGGGAGATAAGACCCATGTTCCAGGCTTGCAACCATCTCCTTCCACACTTCTAGGTATCATTTATTAGCCACCATTCATCAAGTGGACCAAACCTGACAGACGCCTTAGTATGACAACAGCTTTGAGAATCTGCCTCAGGTCCCACTGCTGTGAAGGAGATTTTCTGTTCTGTGAAATTTGTTCCAGAAGAACTGTGTGGAAGCCTAAGCTTCACCACATTTAGACCATGATGCAAGACTCACCTCTTTGTCCAAAGCATAGTGTGAACTGCAGACTCAGAACCTCCTGGCACTTTTCCATGAGCTGTATTTTTCTTTCTCCCTGTCCCCGAAGTTTACAAGCACATTGTTGGAGGCAGGTAGGGAGTTCTGGTACTTTTGCTCCCCCTATTTGGGAAGCTGTTGATTTAAACCATGTGCACACAGTGAAGTCTTGACAAGGACATTATAAATGCATGTAATGATGTGACGGCTGCTGGCGATCAATGGAAAAAAAAGAGAGAGAGGAGGGGTTTGCTGGGTCTTGGGCCAGCTCCTAATGGACAAGCTTCCCCATCGCAAAACCAAGCACTGCAGCTGCCACAAATCACATCAATCAGCCCTCTCCCCAGAACAGCCAGGCGGCAAATGGACAGACACTGACCTAGCTGCTCTCTCCTAACGAGGTTCCACAGGACTCTGGAGCTTGCTGGCAAGACAAGCTGTGAGCAAATTTGATGTATATTGCCCATGCTTTGCCTGCCACTTTAGCATCTTTAACAAATACTACACTAACTTTAAAAATAATCAGTGGGCCCAAGTTAAAAATAAATTGCAAGTTGGCTTCCACGAGAAAGCAACTGAGCCAATACCATTTATAGTAATTCGACGTGTCACTGAATAGCATCATTTTTATAAATACACTGAAAGCCGGACATGAAATAACTGGTTAACAGCTCCCTAATCACAAGGGCTTCCTCTGCTACACATTTTTCCTATTTATCCAATGGCTTCTGTTTTATATCTAGTTTGCTAATGGAAAGAGGGGCAGGGGGAAGGGGGGGGGAAATTGGCCTTAAACTGATCCAGCAGATGCACAGAGCTGGGGCCTCAAACACTGGCTTCTTTTCTGCAGCCACCAAAGGGCGGTGGGGGAGAGACATTTCAGCAAAATTCTTTCTCTGCAGTAACTACCACAGAAACACATTTCCCTCTGTTTGTAGCCACTCAAAATAACTGCAGCTCAAATGCCAGAAGAATATTTTTGTGCTCCCTGCATTTAGAAGAGAAAGAAATGGGAAAATACTAAAGAAAGTTCCTAGTATGGTGGTCTCAAAACAGCAGTAAAAGGCTTCCAAAAAAGTACACTCTCATAAAGAAAGCAAAAAAATCTAGCCCAAAAATATTTGTTATTTAATGATCCTAAAGTGTTTTACAACCATGAATAGGAAATACATCATTTTATAAGACTGTTCATCGTCTAGGCTGTGCAAACCATTCAGAATTTTAGAACAACGTTCTGTACCAAATTTCTTACAAGTGCCAGGAATGCCTTTGCAAGCATGACTGTGTGCAGCACAAGCAGCTATCATCATTTATGCATGTACTAAAATAATTACACAAAATTTCCTCAGGTATACTGATTTCTGTCTGCACTGCTTAAAGTTAGGATGCACATTGAAGCCTGCGTACTTTCATAGTAAACACTCTGCCTTATGTTACTAACTGGACAGGAGGACGCCTCACACTGGCATAAGATCATAAGGCCCAGAAAAAGGTGAGGGATTCACCATCTACTCAAAACTGAACCTACCTTTGCTCTGTCCACTTTAATTTTAAGCTGGTTGATAAATACTTTAATCTGCAAAATGTTTTTAATCTACAAAGGTGGACAAGGGAGGCCCTATACACGCAAGCAGAATGTGATTGCAAAAGTTGCCAAAACTCAAGTCAATAGCAGAGGCAAGAAGGAAACACTTGACTTGTGTTCTGTACCCATGAGGTCCTTAGCTCCAGCGAATAAAGTTTCGCTGTATTCCCCATTTCTGTACTGCGGTCTTAGCCCCAGAAACAGGCATACAAATCTCCTAACCAAACTAAGTCTCTTGACATCAAAACGACGCTTATGTTACTTGCATGTCCTTGCAGTCCCCCATCAGCACCTAAAGGGACAGTTCTCTGTGTCGTGATGACTTATTTCCTAATAAATTGTCAATAGTTTGTCTCTCCAGAGCAGAAGGAAAGAGAGTGGTGACAAACATGGGAAGGCTAGTGGCACTGAAATAATCTTCTGTACTTACTCCAGTGTGGGCAGGTTCTGGTCTCTAGCCTATATTTCTCATTGCTTAAGGTAGCCTGTGCTTAATGCACTTCCAGGTGTGGGTGAAAGGCATTTCTCTTTGTGAATGAGTGAATTTGGGAAAAACTTACTAATGTATCAGTAGGAACTTAGTGTTGAAGATCACTTCAGATGCAAAAAACAAACAAACTTTATTCACATGGTAAGTTCAATCCTGACTTTATGATGCAGGCCATTTATGGCTAAGTTTTATAACTCCCCCATAAGGCGTTCTGACACAATAGGAAACAAACAAACTAGCTACAGCTTTAGAAATGACTGACTGCAACGCATGACCTTCGCCACCAGTAGAGTAGACAAAGGAGAAGGAAAAGCAAGAAGCAACTTTCAGTGTAACCATGGGCACATGTGAGCCAGGGACACCATGAGATCTGTTCCTTCTTCCCCTTGTGTCTCTTGATCTCCTTTCACCACTTGCAGTCAGGACATAGTGTTCACAGGAACAACCCAGCAGGTTTGATTCTATAATAAACAATGCAGTACTTCCAAGAGAGTTCCTCTCCTCTTGTTAAAGGCTGAGGGGGAACACATTACCTGAAGTGGTTAGTATTGCTAGTCCAAGCGCAGATGCCCTGCCTTGTTCTAGATAAAGTCAGAGAAGACGACAGCCCACAGATAATGCCTTGACGTGCTGAGTGGGATTACAAACCAAGGCCTGCACTTTGTATGAAAAAGCAGCAAGCAGACTGCCAAGACCCCTCTCTAAATACATTTCAAAGTGGGTTATTGTGAGGAGTGTGAGCACTATGATCTCAGCTACCAACAAGTACTTCTGTGGGAAGCAGTCTGCAAGTGGGAACTCATTCTCCCAACAATCCAGGCTTTGACCCATATTCGTGCTGTGCAGTTAATCTAAGTGGAATTAGTGCTGATGAAAGGGGCCATATGGACAGCCCTTGAGACAGAAATCTTATTTACCCACAGAAATTTCTGTGGCCAGCAGCACTGTAAGATACATCTCACATACAAGTGCCAAAGCCACGTGCACTTCTCTCCAGCTGCCTAAACAAGTAATCCTGGACTATCCAACCCCAAACTTTCTGCAAGATGGAAGGGAAAAATTCTATGATTCCTAGATTCATGCAAAGTAAATAGAAGAGTTATTCTAATGCATTTTTATATAGCACACAGAACAACTACCAGTGCTTTCTGATTAGTGCCATGTTTGTCTGGGTCTGAACAGAGGACATCCAAGAACACACTACAGGTATTCTGGTCAAATTTCAAAACAAACTCAGTGCATTAAAACCAAAATGTGTTTTTCCATACTACCACATATTTGCCTTCCTCTCGTCTCAGTCTACAGCTCCTTTAGTGGTACCCCAGAACTGCTTAGACTTCCAGTTAAGATCTCCCTCAGTTATTATGAGAGTGTAAGTTAGAGAGGAGCATGAAGCCAGAAAAGCAGAAGTTATGACTGGACTTAGATCCTACTTTTCATGGAAAGCCAGGCTTATAACATAATTCCCTTGTGTCTTCACAAGGCACATGGATTGTGTCTACACAAACTTTAGAGGACACCATGCATATTCTTCACATGCAAGATAGCAGCATATCACACAGCTGTCAGAGAAGCATGCCTTGTTAACATTCTTCAGCTTGTTTTATGAACTGAGATGTTGCAGAGAAGAGCAAATAGAATAAGCTGTCCGAAAAACAGTGCTAAATGATGGTATAAGAGTAGAGACACAGGCAAAGATGGGTGCACCAGGGGTCCATGCTCTGACTGAGTAAACAAGAATTATTTTTCCTCTCAGTTAGATTACATGTGCTGGAAGAGCAATGGTAGTCCAGGACCCTTTAATTTCTTAAAATGCAACGGCAGATGGCCTTAGCAAAGCTGCAGTTGGATTCACTGTTGTTCAGCATGTGTTAGCAGAAACAACATCTGGTGCCCTTCCTTGTATTTCTTTAAGTTTTCAAATGGGAATATGCCTTATTTAATTACTTTCTAGCCACCCTATGCAAGGCATCCCACACACACTCCTCTGGTGGATTCCTCTGCACCAGTGCAAGTTGAAGCATTACAGCAGTTCATTGCCTTTCATATTATTTCATGCTAACCCCTGAAGTTCTGGCTTGACCACTATTGACAGGTACACAGACAATTCAAAAGCTCATTGCTGCAGACATCCTAAAAGTCCTAGGCAAGCACAGAGCAAGTACACAATGTCACCAGCAGAACAGGTACAGCTTCAAAGACAAGCAGAAAATCTCACTGCTTTCCTGTATCCTGTCATCCCTGACCACCCTCTGTGCCTGATGAAAGGACATTAGTCTTTCAAAAGAACATGCAGAGAGAGCAGAGGCAACATTACATCTTGAGTTTATCCCTGTATGGATATGCTTATATGTGTATGCCATTGCCCTGTTGCACATTCCAGAGCCAGACTCCTCAGGCTTCATCTGTCCCTGGCTTCTACAGTCAGAGAGAGGGCTGTATGTTTGAGGAGATAGGGTAGGGATCCATTTGTGTCATATCTGCCTTCAGCCCTGAGAAAAGAGACAAACTTCCACCTTTCTACTGAACTTAGGGATAAATTGCAATTCAGTAATGAATGAAACATGTTTTTCCCAAGAAACAAAGCTCAAGTATTTACATCAGACCTTAACCCTCCCTTCCACCAAAGCAGTGCACTGGAACAGTTACACACCATGACAGTCTTCCTAGCTAAGTGTTTGGGGAACTCTCAGTAATGCATTGTCCAGCCTGAATTCTCACTTGGACAAGGCTCCAAGCACTAGACCTTTTCCCCTCCAAGCAGTAAAACAGTAGTAATGTCTCACGCACAGAAAACAACCCAAGTCCCACTTTTACTTCTTAAGTTAGTACTGTTCCCACAAATTCTATATCAGATCCTCTGTTGTTTATACTGAAAGTTCCTTGGAGCAGCGGCAGCTTCTCCTTTAGCTGCTCACTGGAGCTCAGCTACAAAGAATAATAGTCCAATCTGCATTGGCAGCATCTTCTATGGCCAGGCATGAGGCCCAGAGAAAGTATCAAAAATTCTCTGACCTTAAATACATTCTCCTACGCTTGCTCTGCATTCTCATTTGTACCATATTCACCTCAGAGGGAGTGAGTTTGCCTTTGAACTCATTGATTACAATCACATAGTCATAGCAACACCTTCCCAAAACACTGCTAATACTGGACCACCCAGAGTGGTATGAGAATGAACTAATGGATAACGGGATGAACAATCTCAAACCATACAAAGTATGAAGCACTGAATTCACCAAACCAGATTAGCACTGCTATTTATTGGTTATAATATCTATACAGACAGGGGTTTATGCCATAAGGTCATGCATTCCGAGAATCTTAGCACTAAAAAAGATGGCAGAGAAAAACCAGGTACAGAAAAATGGCTGTACTTCTCCCTTCTGCATTAGACCCCCTTGCAAAAGGCCATTCTCCCTCCTCTCATCAGTACTAAAGGCCTACTGCAAGTGATGTTCTCCTTAGTGTTCAGGTGATGATTTGATTCATACACAAATTCAGCTCTAACTTTCATGCTTTATGGATAAATGCACAGGTCACGCTACCCAGCACTTGACAGAAAGACATTCCTGTTAAATGAAGGTCAGAATGGACCATTAGGATCACCAAAAATGACCTCTCACAGGGCACAAACTGCATAATCTCACCTAATAACTTCTTATTCACTCTTTCTCATGGAGGTAGAAACAGCATTGTCACTGCATGGTAAAATGTATTTTTTTCTGACTCCCATTTACAACAGGCAGGAGATGTCTCAACAGCCAAAGACATTCATCAGTTCATGTTTGATAACCATTCAAATTACCTTACTCCTTGACCCTCCTTACCAAGGATTAGTAAATATTTTACTAGTATCAGTTAATTTATCAGGTCATGATTAAAGGAGTCCTCTTTCTCCTAATTCACAGATAAAGAAAGAGAATTCGAACCCATAAAACTACACCTATACTAAGCAGTATGTGAAGAGTTACAAACAGAACCTAAGTGTTCTATTTGCAAGATCAGCTTAATTTTTGGATGAACAGTTTCCTTTAAATTAACCAGGTAATGAAGAAAACTAGGGGTGTATTGTCACTGTTTTGTTGTCTTGCACAGGAGATTCCGGAAGGGATAATAATAATCATATCCTGTGACCTCTACTATACTGAACAGCAGCAAAGAAAGTTTGACCAAGAGCTTTTTCATGTCCTTCTCCAAAACCCAGTATTTTCCAGCAATGAAAACATTACAGAATTTCATATGTATAGTGGTGTGATAGGACTGCTCAGTTATAGAGAAAGAAGCAATTCTTTTAGTGTGAGACACCACAGACTACAAATGGGAGTGGAGAAACAAGATTCAAGAAGTCAAGCCAGGGCTGATTTTGGTTCTTTGTGGTTTTTTTCAGGGGCAGAGGATTGGGGTGAAGAAGTGAGCTGAAAGAAAAAAAAAAAAAGAAAAACAACAACAAAAAAGTCCCATCAGACTACGAAAAGATTCCTTGTACTTCAGTGCTTCTAAATGTCTCCTGCCTTTGTGTGAACATAGCACAACCTTGTATCTGCAGGATGCAAGTTTCACCACAAGAATTCTTCCTGCAGCTTAGCAAACATCCATTGGTAGATCCAGCTCACTGGTAGATTACCAAATTGTAGTTGATCAGGTACAGATAGCATTGACTCTCAGACATTGCAGGTAAAACATTTAGGAATACTGCTCAAATGTAATTTTCTTTCTGGTGTAGTACGTATTTGTGACTGAAGCAACCGGAAGACATTACACTACCACAAAGCTAAGAAATAGCTACAAGTTTGCTGCCTCTGGCAAAATTCTTTGCTTACTCATAGAAAAACATGTCTGACTTCAGTAGGATTTTCTTAGCATTTCAAAGGTGCCTTTAGTCTCCAATGGGATGCAAAGTGTAAACAAGCCAAGAACTTGACCCAAATTTGCTTACTCCTCAAGATTCAACTGTAAGGCGACGCCATTAGTTTGTTCCCATCAACACCACTTGAACTCAGCGGCCTTCCTTTTGACCTGTTCAGCTAATTCTTCTCACTTGCCAGACTGATCAAAATGTTCTGAGAAAGATACAGTCTTCTTCCTATAATTTGCTTTTGAACAAATTAAAGCACTCTGGTTCTACTCTTCTGAATCCCATTAAGTTTCACGTAGTAATGATGTAGTTTCTTCCCTCAGAAACAGCAAGTACGCTCCTCCATTGTGCCTGGTACAAACTGTTTGTGATCTTCACCATAGACAAGTATTTCCAGGGAAAAGAATTCCTGTATGCACTATGGGTGTACAATGGATAAGAAAAATATCTAGAGATGTAAGACAGACACTTTAAATAGCACAAAAAGGCTATGAAAAACTGTATCTGTAACCTTCAGGATGTAACTGCACCTCGAACAGGAGTCAGAAAGAACATGTCCTCTCCATCACCTTTTTAATTTGGAAAAAAAAAAAAGGTAAAGAAGGGAGATGTTTTCCTTAGACTGGAACTATGTCAAATGGCTCCAAGACAATGGAGAAAAAACATTATCTCTACCAATAAGTATGAAATATGGGAATCAAACTGTGATTTGTGTAGGATTCCTAGGATGTAACACCATGAAGTTTAGCTCATCCTTTCCTCAGCATAATGCTTTTCTATTTTTCTTGCCAAAGTCATTATTCTTCAAGATGTAAGTTGACCAGAAGTTGAGAGCAGGGACACTGGCAAGTAACTTGTGCAAGGAATGCAGGGGGATATGCATTGGCTTCCATTAAAGACAAGATTCCGGCTAAAATGATTACTTGGTCCCCCTTGGTACGGTTGTTAAACTGCTACATTTTGCTACTGTAACAGGACTTTCTAACCTTACTGTTTCTATACAAATTTAATATTGATTTCTGTTGCAGTTGCTGCCAATATGAGGTCTTGAAATATGGGGCCCCACCACAGTCAAAAGGAAAAAGATGTACAATGGAACTGGGGATGGGTTAAAGAAAACATAGAGAAGAACATTGTACTTGGCTGTACAAGTAACTCATGAATACATCCTGAGAAATGTCCTGGATTATCAACTGTAATAAAACTCTCTCAATGAGGAAAACAGGGATGTCCTGGAGAACTATGAGTCCTGGTTTTCTGTGTTCACTTCATGCATGGTTTGAAAATATTCCAGGGAGAGAGAGGAGAGAGTGGCAGAGAGAGAGAGCAGCAGAGAGAGGCAAAAGAGAAAGCGGCGAGAGGTAGGGAGAGAGGGATGTAGAGAGAGAGACAGAGAGAGAGAATGCAGGCACAGAAAGCTCATTTTTTCCGGTAGCTAGAGACAGATTTAAGCACTGCCCCTGTACGGAGAAAGACAGCAAAATACCATTTGGAACATGGATGGGAGAGCAGGGATATGGAAATAAAGAAGGGGTTTATCTACTTCTTGTTCAGTCAAATTTAAGTGGGAGACTGCGAGCCCGATTGTTAGTTTGGGGACAGCAGTTCCTTCATTAAAGAATGTATTTGAAGAAAGAAGAATGAAGTGGAGCTGAAATAATGATCAAAGAATGAAACAGCCAATAATTACACAGGTGTATGCTTAAAGTGGGCAACTGGTTGTAAGTCACGAGACTTTAGGAACAGCAGTAAAGAACTCAGATCTTTTGCTCTCAGTGCTGGCACACAGCATGATCCCCTCTCTATCCCCTGCTATGGAGTAGTCCTTTTGCCGATCTTTAAGCGACAGTTGGCAGTATCGGTAAGATACAAGCCAGAAACAGCCTTCTGCACCATTACAGTAATAATTACTTCCCCTGAATTGAGGAAGACTCTCCAAGTTTCCACATAAATTCCCCATTTCCTATTGAAACAGAATGGCTTAGAATGTGAACATTTCTCTCTCTCCGGAACCTGGATGTGTTTGAGTAGGAAGAAGTAACAACCCAAATTACTCCTTTATATTTAAAGCAATAGAAGCTCATAATTTTTATGCTGATATCCTAGGAACTCTGCACACCAGCAACATAGGATGAGTGCTTGCATGCACTTGGATGGAAGACTATTTGGGGTTTTTTTATATATGCTTTTGCCCCATCTTGATATGGTTGAAAACTACTTCAATCTTCAACTTCCTACCTGTTGGAGTTAGGCTAGTATGTTTGCTATTAATTTTTTTTCTTTTTTTAGCAACAGCCAAGATTTAAAAAGTAGTCCTTCTAAACTTTGAAAAAAGAAATGTAATAGTCTTTTGCAAATGCTTGTTAGAGGGGCTAAACTCTGCTATATCTCAGGCATCTTTTAGGATGCCTCAACTATATGCAGGGACAAAACACAGTAAGAGTTTTAAGAAAGAAAAAAGGAGTAAGCAACAAAACTTATCTTCCCATCTTCATCATAAAAATGCAAAGCTACCCATATGGCCCACTGCAAAAGAATGTATTTCCTGGAGGCATTGTGCTGTCTCACTAATGAACACATACAAGATGTACTGAACAGATATAGGCTGGAGGTCACAAAATCCCACTGCTGACCAGCAAAAAAAAAAAAATCCTCATATTTCACAGTCAGGAGATTCTCACAGAGCCACATTTCACAACACAGCAGCTGAGTAAGGACTTTTAAAAACAGCAAAGACATCAAAGCATGTTTAAGGTCCCAGTTTACGCGTTTTCTGCTCAAAATAAAAACTGTCTGTTCCCACTGTTTAGAGGAAGAGAGAGTTGGATGTGGTTGTGGGTTTGTACAGTGACATGCATGCACAGTATCATAGTAGGAAGCTTGCAGATCCATGATGAAGAGCATGAGCATATGTTCATACATCCCAGGACAAAAGTGACTATGTGCCTATTCACACACTCAGGGACACGTGTTGATCAGGCAGGACGAAGGCAGAAACACAAGCTCACACACAGGCAAATCTTACCTCTTCTCTGTGTACAAAACAGATTTAGAGCCTGAGTGAAACAACTTGGCAGTCAGAAAAGAGTGATATTTCTCATGTAGAAAATACCACCCAAGTTGCAGAAGTCATTTTTCTAGCTACTCTTCCATTCCACGTGCATGTTGGCACTTCATGCCGACATGAAGTCATAGGATATTCCAGGAACAGCGCTAGCCTTTTTTTCTTTTTTTTTTTTCTTTTTTTTAAGAAAGAGAAGCGGCAAGTTTACCAAAATTGGCTTAAACCAAGAAGACCAAGACCCTGAAAGATACGTAGATGCTTTAATCATAGGACAACCAGCCCCCAAGAGAAATCTTGGGAATCTATGCTCCTCTGAACACCAGCAGAGTCAAAACCACAGTGAGGTCAGTTGATGACTGTGGAAGAAGACAGAAGCTTCTGCAGGATCTTAACCAGTTTTTCTGCAACTGTATTAATAACCTGGAATTTCTGAAATTCATAAAGCAATCCAATAATTTCTGATAGAAATAGTGGGGGATTATGTACATTTTGCTGTATATGACAGCATCAATTGAGGCTTTGAAGTGACACTGTAGGTCTCAGATGGCTTCTCTATGCTTTTAAGCCACTGCTACTTCAGCTGGAACCCAAACAGTGCTTTTCTGCGATGTGTCTTCCTTCACAGACATTAATTTTCTAAAACATTTTAATGAAACAAAGGCTTGGAAATGTGAACAGATACTCTGCCTGCTGATTGCTGCTACCAATCTAAGATTTTCAATGACTCTAAAACCACAGAACCTAATCTCCAGTTTTCCAAAGCTGTGCCACAGGATCCATATCCTGTCCCTCTAACCCACCAACAGAACAACAGGAGCCTCAGGCATTAAAGCAGTTTTTAGCAGGCACCACTGGAATTCCAGGCATAGAATTAAAAGCTGGTTTTGCTTTGTAGTGACAAGAAATGATTCCAGCTAAAAAATGCTCTGTAGCAGGAAGAGACAATGACTTGGTCATCTCTAAGAACTCCAAAGAGGCAAGAAACTGCCAGCAGAAATCATGTTACAGAAACCTACCACTGACAAATATTGATACATCTTAAGCCCAATAGCCTGACGGAGCTGGGAAGAAAGGGTTCTCTGAAGCTACAAAGCCTCATTGTCAAAACAGTTAAAGGACGATAGTTATTCATTAATCTGTTTCCAGTCACACAGTTCTAGTGGATTGGTTATTTTAGGTGAGTTTTTTGGGCTTACACTGAAAGCAAAAAGAAACACTATGCATTGCTTAGAACACTGAGAAATAAAATGCACCAAATAATATCTCTGCCAATCTTGCAGATCTGCTATTGGAAACTCCTGCTTTATTAGCAGGGTTAAATTGACACCAAAATGTTCAGATCGAAGCACAAAACTGAGGACAGATATTCTTTCCTAAATACATATAACCACATGTACTGAGAGGAAAAGAACACTTTATCAAGGGATTGAGAGCAAGTCCAAATAGAAGAACAGTTTTATCAGATGTTCCAACTTGCTGCATCGGTGTCAGTCACACAAGCAGCACTTTCATTTGCTTTGTCCTCTAAGCAAAGCTCAGTTAAAGAGCACAACTCCCTTTTATTCTGAAGCCTGCAGACTGCAAGTAATCTGGACAATTTTTCCAAGCTCAGACACCACAGGAGAAGGCAAATAATTCCTGGGTCATGCTATTTTTAATGCCTGTCTCTCTGCCATGCCATCACTTCTATGCCACTTCTACAGAGGACGACAGCTTTCGAACAGCTTCAGTGGAGAAGATATGAAAACCATACAAAAAAAAAAATCTTATAAGTATGTTCTTACTGTGAAAAGTGTAAAGTTGTAGCTTTTTCTTAAGACCTTTGTGTTTAGAGTCATAATGTAAAGGTGATGGTCAAAATTTTCACTGTTACTGCTAAGCACTGCAGGGATCATGGGCAAACAACACAACAAAACATCCAAAAATTTGAAGTCCTGCAGAAAGGCACCAGGTTTCAGGATCAAAGGAATGTTTGCAGACCAGCCAGTTCCAGAAGTACCCTTCTTCTTTAAGGAAAAGAAATGTGCACTGTGAAACTGCTCCACTTTCCCTCAGTTCAGTTATGCGCTGTTCGTGATCTTTGCTACAATGGGAGGCAGAGGGAAGGAAGAGGAAGAGAGAGAAGAAAAGGGAGGAAAATTGAAGCTTTTGACCACCCAAGAGTTTGGTAAAGGCGAAAGGAGTTTTTAGGAAAAGTAATGCTGCGTAGGTTTTTCCTTTTTTCTTAACGTTTAGCAGAATCAGCCATTAAATACAAACAAAAACCTGCTCATCCTGATAAAATAATGTATTTTTTCACAGTGAGAACAGTCAGTCACAGGACCAACCTGCACACGGATATCCTAGAGACCTCATCACTGGAGGCTTTCAAGATACAATTGGACAGGGAGCTAGATAATCTCATCTAGGCTTCTTTTCCCATAAAAGGTTGGATCAGATAATTTTTCAAGGTTACTTTCAACTCTGGACTTTTCATGAGCCTATGACCACTAAACTGAGGATTTGGTTAAACCATGTTAGGTTTAACACCCAGCTGAGTGCATAGTAGATTCTACTACCTGAAGAAGTACCTATGTGGACCAAGAGTGCCAAAAAAAAAAAATCAGTCAATTCTGTACCACTGTTAAAATTTCAATGTATCATCTGTCCAGTGGTAACACCAAAGCTACTTCTCAGTCACAACAGGACTAGCTGGGCATTTATATCTGTGTACATCTGTGCTCATGTCCATGCTTTTTCAGCTTTATCACTATTGATTTTGGATTCTCTGCTTGCAGTACAACAGTATCCACATTACTGTGATTTTTAATTGTACATCTGGAGCCAAGAAGACAGACTGGGTTTGTCATCTTTTGCTTTCCAGTTGCCAGTCTCTAAGTCTAGACCACTGAAGTTTACACAGAACACCCCTTTGCTCTGCCAGCCTCTAAAGACTTACTTCCAACTCTGCTCCATGCATTTCCTGCTCTGTCCATAGAGAAGCTGAGACAGCTGGAGTCATTAGATGAAGTGTTGATGAATGCTAATGAGGCCATTGCAAAGGGGTTATGACACATTTGGTCACAGACCATAACATCTCTGATGCCTCGAGTTACAAAGAGGTGCACAGATACAGGCACACAAATGAACTGAGGTATAGGAATAACAAGAGACTTTTCCTGCAGAGTAAAAATAAGGAAATATGAAAACAGACATAAGAGAGTGAGGTATTTTTAAATCCACTTGGCATAAGAGAAACTATGGTTATTTCTAGCTTTAACAAAAGGTCTGATTGTGCTGGATTAAGTCATGGCCATCTAACTTTAATTTAGGTTACTTGGGTAAAACAACACTGAGGGATCAGGGCAGAACCTTTTGTAAAAGCTAAGCCTGCTTAGAAGTCAGGTTACTTATACAGGTGGCTAACACGTTTTCAAGTTCAAGACACCACAGGTTTGCTGCCACTGATCTCTAAACTCTCCAGACTAAAGTTAGCTCAGATCTGTCTGTGTACATCCTGCATTTCCCGTCCTAAGCCATGGTGCCAAAATACTCCACTGGTAAGTTGCTGTTGCTTTCCATTAACTTCATTTCAGCATCATCTAACATGCAAACGAATGGTTAGAGATAGAAGAAAAGGAGAATAAAAGGTGTTCTGTACCATACCTGTCATGGCACAGAATCAACTGGTGTTGCCTCTGTACAGTGACAGCAATATCATTTCCCAGAGACATGGCAGGCCACCAAAACAACAGCTTGTTTGTAATTACTTCAGGATTAAAAGTTATTGGCCGAGAGTAAGCTTACTCTTTATGTTATAATGATGTTCTCTAGAGCAAGTACCTGTTTAAAACACGAAGCTTTGCAAATTCATCCACTCAAGTGATGCTCTGTGAAGTAGGACACGAAAGCAGTGATATTTCTCAGCTATTTTATCACAGACTGCCTTAGATTGTCTCAAAAAGTGACATGTGAAGGGTTATTTTCTGGCAAATCTATACCGTTTATACTGTTCCGCTACATGGAAGGTTGAGACAGAAGGCCTGAATTCACAGACATAAGCATAATCTGGGAAAAATGTCAAACGCAGAAGAAAAGGAAGAAAGGTGCTAATGGAAGATGAACCAGAGCCAAAAATTCTGGAAAGGCAAATATTTCAAGAGGTCCCAATCAGAACGTTAAACATGGATAAGCAAAACCAGTAGCTGCTCATGTTCAGAAGAAAGACAACCCCTGAAAAGAACAAGCAGCTGAAAGTAAAGAATGAGACAGAAGTAAAACCATGAGGCAATGACAGACAGTCATTCAGGTCCAGATAAATATGGAACTCAAGAGATAACAGTCCATGGGAAAAAAACTACATGAGATGAATATGAATTTTAAGGCTGTAAAATTCAGCCAAGGCCTGTAATCTGGAAAGGCTGTGGTACTGTTCAGACGCAGAGCTCTCAAAAACCCTTCTCTCACTACTTGGCAAGGAATGTGATGCCTGTGAAACTTAGCAGAGAGTAGCTCAAGACAAAAATATCATAGAGGCAAGATAATATCTGTGACATGACAAGGCAAAAATTTAGTTTGAGATTCCTGGAAGCAACAGAGAAGGTGAGGATCCTTTAAATGAAACTCAAGTCCATGGAAATGGGAATATATGAAGACAACAGAGATGTGAAAAGTCTGCCTCCATGCACCATGCACCAATTCCATCAACGTGACAGATGTAAAAATAAAAAAGTGAATGAGGAAAAAATAACACTAAGACATCTGGGGTTTTTGAAGCTTTTCTGATTTTTTTGATAAAAGGTATCAAAAAACCAAGGAGTATATTTTAATCATCCTAAATTTTATTTTGCACAACTCCGATATCTAAGTCCTAGCTAAGTTGGTCAGAAAAAGGTAGGAGAAAAACATTCCTGTACAGCATGATTTGAAGAGGTGAGGTAATTGTACATGAACTGTCCAGAGCTCATGTATCTCTGTGTGTGTATATGTGCATGCGCACATGTGTATCCACCCAAGATAGAAGTGAGGAGGAGGTAAAGTTTTTTATGGAACAATTTGAATCTTCTAACCTAAACAAAGAATCTTACATTCACACAAAAGAATGTGAGAGATGAATTTCATCTCTTTTAATTAGGAAGGGAGCTTTCAAATCCATCATTTTTATTGCTGTATTATAGTTCTTTCTCCTAAAAACTCCCTAATTCAATAGAGTCTACCAGTTTAAGGCTACCCACTCTTGCAGGGAGAGAAAGAAGAGACTCAGAGGTAACAGACTGTCAAATTTTGGAAAATGTCACATGCATCTGCAACATACAGGACAAATCTGATAAAAAATTAGCCCCAAAAAATGATTATACAGAAATCAATCACACAGACTGTGATAGAATAGACTTTCAGAGAAGCCAAAGTAAGAGTGCTTAGCACCAACTCTGATGACATCTGGATCCTACCCAGAATAGATAAATGATTCAAATTTAGGCACCAAATCAGTCTTCAGAATCACACACTGCTATTCCACACCACACCAACAAACACAAAAGATATACTTAATGAACCAGAGATCCAAGTAAGCCATCCTCTGACCTACTGGTGAACTATATTCCCTCCTACCTTATCCCAAAGCCAAATACAGAGTCAGCAAGGCAGGATTCCCAAGGCCCTCTGCCATTCTCCAGAAGGATAACTAAAGAGTGCAGTAGTGCATAGTTTCTTCTGCAAATTCCATTGGAAAGGTAGACTGGAGTACCATCAGTTACTCATCATTATCTCTGTCTGCATAAGAGAACATGTTCCTAATTAAATTATAATGATGTTTGAAGTTAAAACAAGGGACAAGGAAGACGACCTGCTTTTGGGCTGTTCAAAGGAATTGGGATAAGAAAGATTTTTTTTTTCAGGTTGGGTCAATAGATGCCACTTAGAGATATTCACTCATTTGAAAAAAAGGGTAAAGTGCCATCAATTTTCACTTCTCTGGTTATAGAGCCCAGAACCAGAATGTGTTCAGACAGGTTGGGCAGGACATAGTATTGATAAAGAAAAGACCCAGTAAACAGTGCCCAGAAAGTGTCACTGAAGCCTGCCTCAGGAAAGCTGAGCTCCATTTAAAACCACTTAAAAAGGAAACTCTCTACAAATTAAGACTTGGTAATGAGTAAAAGAAGATCAGAGGCAGAACTACATGCTGATTGTGAGAAAACTCAATTAAGGAAACTGTACTCATCTGCAGTGTTGAAATGACAAGATGTTAATTTCCAGATATACCAATATTCTTACTTCACAAGAAGAATCAGAATAGTGCCCAGGTTAAAGCCATTTTCATAAACTAACCGTTCTGTCTACATATATTCCTCATCTCTGTTTTCAATATGAAGCACATAGAGCAAGATGAAGGTTTCTTGTAGAAATATTTTCAAGCAAAGGCAAGGTCTGAATGTTAGACTCTATATTGCGTTTCTCTGGCAAGGTTTTGGTAGCGCTAGCGGGGAGAGCGACAGTACAGTGGCAGCTTCTCACAGAAGCTGCCAGAAGCTTCCTCTGTGTCTGATAGAGCCAATGTCAGCTGGCTCCAAGTCAGACCCACTGCTAGCCAAGGCTGAGCCCATCAGCGATGGTGGTCATGCCCCTGGGATAACATATCGTTGAAGAGGAAAAAAACTGTGAAACAGCAACTTCAGCTGGAAAGAGGAATGAGAATATGCACACAGCTATGAAGACAACAAAGGCAGTAGGTGTAGAAGTGCTTCAGGTGCAGGATCAGAGATTCCCCTGCCGCCCATGGTGCAGACCATGAGAAGGCAGCTGTGCCCCTGCAGCACACGGTAGTCCACAAGGGGAGCAGAAATCCACCTGCAGCCTGTGGAGGTTCATAGTGGAGTAAATATCTGCCTGCAGCCTGTGGAACACCCCATGTCAGAGCAGGTGGTTGCCCAGAAGAGGCTCTGACCCCATGAGAAGCCCACACTGGAAGAGGATCCTGGAAGGACCTGTAGGCCCATGGAGAGAGGAGCACACACTGGAACAGTTTGCTGGCAGGACCTATGATTCCACACAGGACCCATGCTGGAGCAGTTCACAAAGACCAGCAGCCCATGAGAAGGACTCCCACTGGAGAAGTTCATGAATAATTACCTCCCACGTGTGAGACCCCATATGGGAGCAGGGGAGGAGTGTGAGGAGTCCTTCCCCTAAGGAGGAAGGAGCAGCAGAGATAAAGTGTGATGAATATCGCCCTGTGCTGCTTGAAGGCAGAAAGTAGAGAAACTGGGAGTAAAGTTAAGCCCAAGAAGAAGAGAGGGATGGGAGGAAGATATTTTTAAGGTTTGGTTTTATTTCTCATTATCCTACTCTGATTTGATTGGTAATAAACTATGCTAATTTCTCCAAGTTAAGTCTGCTTTGCCCATGATGGTAATTGGTGAGTTATCTCTCCCTGACTTTATCTCAATCCACAAGCCTTTCATTATATTTTCTCCCCCATGGCCAGCTGAGGAGAGTGACAGAGCAGATTTGGTGGGCACCTGGCCTGCAGCCAGGGTCACTCCAGCATATACTCACATAATTCATCAAGGAGATAATCATCTTGAAACAGCTAAACTTCTGTCTTGCATAACAAATAGTCTGAACAAAGCTCTAAACTATACCAGTAGAACCAGATTTGGGCCAGTTTTGTTTTACAGCCAACTCTTTACTTAGCCACCATAAATAGATCTGGTTTATTTCCCATGTAACTGTGAAATTCAATTGTGTTTCAGAGGCATAATCTTTATATAGCACACATTAAATATAGTCCTGCATAAGATCCACCATGAGATTTTTCCTACCTCCACACCTGATAACAGGTGTGGCCATTCTGACTCCACACTTCCATTGACTGCTGTCAGTAATTCAAGGGCAATCCTGCCTTTTACAAACATTAAACACCTTTGGTGTTGTCCCCAGGAAGCACATCAGAAGTGACCAAGCAGTCACCTGTGCGCAAAGCTCCCATGAACATATCTCAAACACACAATGAGGAAAGATAACAAGAAGGGCATGGACAAAAACATTTAGCAGAAGGTCCTTATTCAGAAAGGAAAGATTTCCCATTGAACACCAGAGCACAAATCACCTGGAAACTAAATTGCAGGTTGCTAATATCAGAGAACCAAAAAACCACCAAACTAGTCTAAAAACAGTGCTACAAAACATATAATTGTAACTGAAAGCCTCTTTAGCAATGAAACCTTCATAATACTCTCTTTTGACAATTTAACTAGCCTTTCAATTTAAAGCACTGTATCTTGATTTGATGAATTGTGGATGCTAAAAGCTTGGTTGCAGAGATATTTTCCAGCTCTCTGCCAGTGTCCGTGTGAAAGCGAAGACTTTCACACGGATGCTGGCTGAGAAACAGTTAGAGGTTTCTGTAAACTGACTTCTTTATCTTGCAGGTGCAAGATGTGTTGCAGTATTGTTATTACTAACTGAAGAATTGTTCTTAAATGGGGATTGTAGAATCTAGCCAATCATTCTGAGAGGTGAATGGTCAAGGAACCCATAACCTTATGCCATTCAAGCAAGCTAGGGGATATAAACCACTCTGTATATTAATAAATAATTCCGTTTTTCCTGAAATCTGCCTGTTTCGTTTCTCTCCGTCCCCGGTACAACAGCGACAATGAATGGAGATGCTGTTTTTTTTAAAACAAACCATCAGGTTGTTGTGCAGGCTACATCCAGGTTATGGATGAAGTGCTAGATGGTAAAAATAAATAAATAAAACCCAAAACAAAAATAAACACAACAGAATGCTTTCATTATGTGAGGATCTCTCTAATTTAGCATTTATTTGCTGCTAAGACCAGGCTATCCCGTCTTCCTCATATCACTGCAAAGCTATTGCATTACTTTTCGAAAGACTCTCAGCAGCATTAGTGCTGCTGTATGCTTACACACTGCTTATATACCGAAACCTAAAGCTTTCACACATGTCTTTTCTTAAAATCCTGAAATATCCTGAGTTGGAAGAGACCCACCGGGATCAAATTCCAACTCCTGGTCCTGCAGAGGACATCCTAAGAGTCACACCATGTGCCTGAGAGTGTTGTCCAAATGCTTCTGGAACTCTGTCAGGCTGGTGCTGTGACCACTTCCCTGGGGAGCCTGTTCCAGCACCCAAACACCCTCTAGGTGAAGAACCTTTTCCTGATATCCAACCTAAACCTCCCCTGACACAGCTTCAGGCCATTCCCTCGGGTCCTGTCATTGGTCACCAGAAAGAAGAGATCAGTGCCCAGTCTTTTTCTTCCTCAAAATGACCCATTGGAAATGGATTGTTTCGGTCATTTGCCTTGGCCTTATGAATGAATGGCAACTGCAAGATGTAGGCAAACAACTGAGCTGCATTTGCAAGCCAGGCTTACAGTACCATGCACAGCATGCTCAGTGTATCACAAATGTATACATTTACTAAGAAATTAAAGAAAACACAGCAGGAATGTTCATCAGCAGGCCCTCAGAGTTTGAACCTGTTAAACTTATTGAATATCACAGGAAGGTAATAACAAAGAATTTTGTCATTCCTATAAGCTGAATGCAGCCATTTGTTTCCTTCTATGGACATTATATGGCCTTTTAAAAGCAGATTTATTTCTGGCTCTGCCTGTCCTGTATGAACCTTCTCCCCAGGATTACAGACTAAGAAAATACAACTAATCCTGACCAAAGAATTATCAGCAGAACTCAGACTCATGACTTTCTTCCTCAGTTTCTACAAGTTTATGCAACAAGTGAGGAGCCAGAAAGAGAGAACAGTGCGGGACTGTTTATCGATGTTTGATTAGAGTCCTCAGGAAGCCACATTCTGCTGTATGGCTGAACTTCAGCCTCCTAAGTCCTTGCAAGTACTGACCAAGTATCAACAGCATAATCACCCTTCTCTTTTTTAGTATCCTGAAAACTCCTTTATTGCCTGCACACAGGGCTCAGAATCCTCACTACGCCTCCTGAACTGAGCCATGGGAGCTGCACAAATGGGAGAAGGAGTGCCTAGGTAACACAAGGAGCATAGCCAGGCATCCTCTCCCAGTTCTGTCACATATTTCCAATTGGAGAATAGAAGTATATGTATAGTACAGTTAATGTCACTTCTTCATCTTGGGAGACTATCACAAAATGCAATCAAAGCATAAGGATATATGAGCTAAAAAAGGAAAGATTTTCAACCAGACTAATTTCTTACATAAGTAGGGCCAATCATTACCATTCCTATTTATAAACTAACAAAGAACCAATGAGGGACTACAAGCCTTGTTGTAAAACAGAAGAGTATGCTGGGTTCTGAAAAATCTACTAGGCACAGGGCATCTCCAGCTAGCTCTACTCAGTCCATGCTGGCACTGATTAGAGACATTCTTCACCTGTAAGTTTAGATTCTTCCTGCTGAAGTTCATTAGGACGGGAGAAAAGAAAGACACTGGTTCTGCTTCTTTGAATACAATCAAAGTCAATTTAAAATTATGGTCATCACAGCATAAGCACCTCATGCGATGAATTTATTAAGACTGTTTAAATAAATCTGTTGGAGAAGAGGAAAATTATTTTGAATTAGTGATCAGCAAACAAGTCCCAAATATTCTTTTGCACCAGTCCCAGGCACCTTCATTCCAGGAGGATTCCAGAGTTATCTTACTTGGTAAAATCCCAGCAGTGGGGCAATACAAGGAGTGCAGGATACAGCAAGTTGCATGTGCATACCTTTTAGCTGCAGGAGCAGCAGAGATAATAAAAGAGGGTATATTTGAAAACTTGCTCTTGGAAATTAAAGTTAATTAAAAAAGGCAAATGAAAAAATTTCTTTGGTAAGCAAAAAGCCCCCTCAACATACAAAAAAAAAATACAGACAACAACTTCAAAAGAGCTCAGAACCACTATATTCTCCTTAAGGTGATAGATCTGAACAGAAGTCCCACTACTCTCACACCATCTGCTCTGCCTACCTACTATCTACCACTTGCTCTGATACAGGACCCAGACCATTTGTTTTGGCTCTTCCTTCTCTCAGCATTTTGTCCTGCTGCCCTAAAATTTCCTACTAAACCTCAGACATCTTGACTGAGACTGGTACTTCCCTGAAAAAGTCCTGGTTTTGATACACTCTGCTAAACAAAAAGCTGTCTTGTAAGAGACATCCATCCTAATCATGTCGCTTTAAGATTGGTAGCATCGTGGTAAGAATAGCATGGAGCAGCATGTTGAATGAACTGTTCATTTTTTTTACCGAGTTTAAGGGCATTTGAAGAATCTTGTAAATGATGCCATCAAGTACTGCCCGGAGAGGGAAGCTGCATGGGAATATACTGAGGTCACAGCAAACCTTACTCAGCTTTCTCTCTCCCCTCCATGCCTGCCCTCAAGCGCAGCTTAGCGTGGGATCCTGACAGTAAGAGGTTCCCACTACAGGCCTTTGGCTTCATCTCTCCATCAGCCTCCGGCCTCTCAGTTCTTCTCAGGGACTCTCCATGCACTCAGAAGAAGAAAGATCCCAGGCATTTGTCTGGGGCTCTGGGAGCTGCTTGCCTCATTCCTTCTGAGGAAACAGCTGGAAAGCTGCCCTCAAAAACTCATTTGTGAGTTGCATCCCCTCCAGAAGTTTTATCAGCTGCTCATTTCAAGCAGGTTTTCATAGGGCAATGGGAGAGCTGGACTGGATGAAAGAACTGGATCAATGCCCTTGCCTATCCCAGGGACCAGATCCTCAAACCCAAATCATTCTCCACAAAGTCCCCAGTTAAAGCTTTTTACAGATGCAGAAACATGTAGGCCACTTTCTCCCTCTTCCCATCTCACCCTCCCAGCCTAAGAGTTAATGAAGTTACACACTCTGTCTGTCTAGGAAAACGCAAACAGCCACGTTTTCCTGCTTCTGTCTGAGAACTGACTGGAAAGGCTAAAAAGCTCTCAAGTCTAAAGGATTTCTCAAACCAAGACACAATGACACTGATAATGAAGAACATAATGAAGAGATGCACAATTTTAATTATCTTCCCTCTTAGGGAAAAAAAGAAGGAGAGAAGAACAAGAATCCTCTTAGATCACAGGAGGAATCTAAGAATGGAGAAGAACTATTAAAGTTAGAAATCAGTGTTGGCATAAAACCAAATGGGCATGAAACTGGCTATGAACAAATTTCGTTTGGAAATTAGAAGCAGATTTCTAAACATCAGAAGAGTGAGGTTCTTGAACGGCTTCCTAATAGGAAGTAACAGGAGCAAAAGCCCTTCAAGACAGAGACTGATAAATTAACTAAGGGAATCCTGCAACATAACTTCCTGCAATTACAGGAATGGTGTACTCCATGACTCAGGAGGTCTCTTTCAGTCTTGCACACCTCATCCTCTGCTGAGCCAAGACAGGATAGATAAATAAATAAAAACCAGAGACAAGGTATATTAAAACTGGAATATTAGCAGGGCAGCTAGTAAAAGGGTGAGTCTGCTTTCTATATTAAGCAAATTTATGGAAGTTTTTTTGAGTGACATTTATTCACCTGTGTGTACTTATGTACTTCTGGGTAAAAATTTGGGTCATAAGGGAACACTGAAACAGGAATGAAGCTCCATGATATCTATGATCACCTGCAAGAAGCAGTATAGAGGTGAACCCTCCCACCTACCATGCAATCAGTTGACTACATTGTTAGAAGTTATCTTCACTGACATGCATCCAGGGGTTAAAGCTATCAAAGGAACTGTAAAAAGAGGTAAATAAGTGAGAAAATTTACACAGAAAATCATGCAGGAAGAATTCAAGTGAAACAAAGAAGTTTTATAGCTGAGAAATGTGTGGATGGGTATAAAAATGATCACCTGTCTTTTTCAGACTTGACTGAAGTTTTGCTGGAAAGAAGTCTCTGAAAGCATTAAAAAGAGTCAGCAGAGAGAAATCTCTTCACATTCTATTTCTATATTGAAAAGCCCAGGATAATACCACCCTATTCTATACACAGGAAAACGCTAAACACATGAAGCTGAAAAAGCAAGAAAAATACAGCACTGTAACATAAGAAATCATCTGTGAACTCTCCTGTAGCACATCAAACATGAGGTATTCATTCATTCCCACAAATAGAGTCAGTGTTGATCTATAAGCTGCAGCACAATATTACACATTTCAGTTTCATGATAAGCTGCAGCTCTGTATTACACATTTCAGTTTCATGCATTTAAGCCAGACAAACATTCCCAGGGGATTGAAAGAACCCGCTACAGTGAGTTGTGGTTCTATTTTGGATCATATCACAGCATAACAAATCACAGTTTCAGACACTGGGATAAGGGGCTCAATAAAGCAAGTAGCATGATAACTTCATGTATATCCCTTCCACACATGTAGCCATGTGTAGAATCAAACCCACCTCAGGCCCTTCAAACTGTACAACTACAAAGAAACAATCGCTCTCATACCTGCATGTATCCATTATTCATCTATATATATTCTTAAATATACATCATTTGTTACATACTGTTGTACAGCAGTAGCTATCTAATCCTGTCCACACACATCAACACTGTTTACCATATCTGATCTCTTGCATTTAAAAAAAAAAAAAGAAGAGAACAGAAATGTTTCATGCAGAAGTTCTTCTGGTGGTGCTGGTTCGTTCTGCTGGTTTTTCATCTGTGCTCCATACAAAGTGGTCCTCAGAAGTAGAGTCCCCACATGTATTTGGTAACCCACCAGCTCCCTGTGACTACTGTCCCACAAGAAATTCCGAGGGCTGAGAATGCTGCGCTGGTCCCCTAGACCCCTTGGTCTAGCAGATTTTTGGTGTCAAAGAGGTTTGTAAATTAAATAAAATTTCAGAAGGAAAAAAAAATAGCCACAGATTAAAGACTGAACTAGAAAACCAGCCATACAGCAGGTACCCTGTACTAGAACTCTACTCCTGTTGATCTTTGCTCTGGTTCCCAAAGAAATCATGTTAAAACATGCAAGAGCATTAAAAAGAGTTTTTCTTACTAAAACACCTTACAGCACCCTGTGCAGATTAGCAAACTCTTCTGAAATGTGAAAAGACTTCTGTTAATCACTGAGTAAAGATGAGAGACAAGACTTCCAAGAGAGTTCAAATATTTCTGAGGTACGAGATGCTACATTTTCCTAAAGAATTTTGCACATTAGATGCCTGACTATTCATGTCATTTTGTTCTCAGGCTGAGAAATTGAAGATTTCTCTCTGAGCTATTTTGCTTGACTGGGCCTTGGGAGATGAAGTCAAAGTAACAAGCATGAACATAAGTCTCCAAACTTTCACAGTCACTTGCTTGTTCTCCTTATTGTGCTCAAAGTAGAAGAACTGTAGTAGTTTCATTCCCTCCACCTAATTAAGTTGCATTGAAAAGGTAAATGAAACAGGGAAAAAATAACTTGTCTGGAGTATGTTTTCGGTTTTCCATTTTAATTTCACCTACAAGTCAGCCACCTTAAACTTGACATTGGATGGTTGGCAAGAGCACAACATTATTGCCTAAAACCTAACATCACTAGAACTCATTGTTTGTTCTTGGGTATTTTCTTAAGTGAAAAAAAGAAAGAAAAAAGAAAAGGTTGTTCAATATAAATAAATCCCTGAAGGGCTTCCAACCCAAATGCTGTATAGTATTAGACGATGAAAGAACTGTTAGGGAAGTGAACAAGAAACAGGAAGTTGGAACTACCTGGCCAAGTTTCACTCTATAACTTGAGTAGTGTGTCATTAAAAAATAACCAGCACAAAGAGTGAAAAACAGCTTCCAGTACAAATATATACTTTTATGATCAAGTTCTCCACAGACAGATTTTTTTTTTATTTTCCTAGAGAATATGATTAAAAGACAGTTATTGTTTAAATCTCAGGGAAAAGGGGAAGCAGACATATATACAAACATAAAAATACTAAGTTTGCATAATATTTAAAAACAGTATCTCTTTTTTTAAAATACCTTATCTTGCCAAAAGGTTTAGTCCACACTACAGTTATTACACATCCTTGCAGGTATTACAACAATCCCTGTGCCACTGTGACACACAATCCCTCTGTCCGATCCTGAAAGGAAGCATTGGTAGTGCACAGTCTTTGATTTCTAGATGAGCTTAATGCAAAAGCCCACTTGAAACTTTCCAAAGGGCCTCTGAATCCGGAAAAGACCACAGAGCCTAAAAACACAAGGCTTGTGTAATGCAAGTGGAGTACTGGAAAACCACATTGAACTGGGAGATTGAATGATTCACAGGACTGGCAATGGAATACAATATTTCCTTCTACCAGGCCACTAGGCTGAATACATTCTGGATGATCACCAAAAACCATTCCCATTTGATTATTGCTCATGTGAAATGAATTGATCAAGGCTGTCCTGATAAGCGAGCAAGTTTGTCACTTGAAACAAAAAAATCACAAGGACTTCTGTCAGCAAAACCTAATGAGATAAAGAAGCCATCCCAAAATCTACATAAATAGTCAGCCCATTGTCAGGAATCTGGCAATGCTGGCCAGGGAAAAAAAAAAAAAAGAAGTTGAACAGAAAGATGCCAAACTTCAGGTTTGATTCTGACTGACCCAAAACACGCAACTAGAGAGCAGCACTGAAGAAGGTCACTCAGCCATGGTCCAAGGCATCACTCATTCTGTGACTGAAAAAAGGGACTACAGTCTTCCAGGTCTGTCGGTTTAACAGCTTTCATCCAAAAGAAATTAATTTTACCTTCTTAAAAGGAAAGCAAAAGAAATCTGACTCACTGGTGAAGCTGTCCAAGATTTTTTGAAGATAATAATCCTTCAGCTTACTGGGATCTGAACTTAATAGATAGATAAGGTGCCAAGAAGTAGTTCAGCCCCAGCTGCCAGTGCACCTTTCTATTCCAGCAAACTCAGCTTCCTGCCCTTTAGCACACACAAATTTGGCACATTTAATCAAGTAAGTGTTCATTTTAATAAAGAATCAAATTGCCAGAAAAAATATTTTGCTTGCCTACCAGAAGATAAAAATTGAGCCTTTAGCATGTTTTCGTAAAAAAACCCAAAAAAGACAACAAAAATGTTACCATCTTAATGCAAACACTAAAGCTTTTACTTTATTTTGGGTCTGTTTCAGCTACTGTAAGATGTACTAAAACAAACTCCTCCATCCACCTCTGTCTCCCTGCATCAAGTCCTTAACCTGAAAGTGTATGATAATTTCCAGTGTGCTGTCAAAGGCACAAGCTGCCAACATGAGAGTGAAGCACTGGTGTAGGCATGCACATACATGCATACATACACACATAGTATTTATAAAACCACTGCTGTAAGGGATTTGGCGTTTATTTTTTTAATTAACTGAAAATGATAACACAGGAGCTTTTCATCTGGCATGAGCTTGGATTTCATCAGCTGCTGAAAAAGATCCTCTTGGAGAAATAAAATTACAGTGTGTCTTCATGTACTTTCCATGGATTTCAAAATAAACAGAAGTATATGGTCATGCCAGTTAATAACAAGATGTAGGTAAAGTTACAGGTACATCTGGATACACATCTAGAAGGAGGCTGCAGAGCTAGACACACACTGGTTACACATCATATTGGCTAAATGACAAAACGCCCAGGTAAAAATAAAAAGTGAATCACAAGTGAAAAGAACTGGGAAGGGCAGTTGCAAAGTGCCATTAGTCTTCCTGCTGCCCCTGGATATTGCATTATACACAACGTGGCATAAAGAGAGTTCATCATTTGATGCTCCTTCTACCCATCCACATTTCTCACCATGTCACATTTCTCAAAGGGAACAATGTGTGACAGCAGGAAACTAAAAGTGATGCAGACGAAGACTTCAGGACCGCTTTTAATCTGTGCTCCATTTCAAAAGTCAGAAGCTGCACTGTGAATCAGTTCCACACCACACCTCATCCCATTCCCTCCCCAAAGAGACAATTTGACAAGATGGTAAGAAACAGCCCTGAGTATAAAAGTTATTCTTTCCAGTGAAGGTACTGAGAAGTGCAGCCCTTACTAAATAACATAACTGCCAGCTGCCACCTTGTTTTCACTTTTTTTTCCTCATATGTAACCTTTATAACCCATGGTCTCTTGAATTTATGAAAAAGGAGGAGGGGGGAATCATAGCAGTACCTTATTTTGTCCCTAGAAAGCCAAAAATTCTTACCTCTTTTCCCCATTTCATGCTACAAAACACATCAACTTGATACATACTTTTGCCAAATGTTCAGAAGATTATTTCACAGGTTTCAGGGTGTAGCAAAAAGAACAAAAGGTATTTCACCATTGCTTGATTTACTGGCTGGCAAGGTCAATGCTGTACTTAAATGTGATAATTTAATGATACTTTAGGTCACTATCGTGTTTTTGTAAGCATAATTAAACTGGTAGAGTACCTAAAATTTTTTTAAAGACTTCTTGTTCATTATTTTTACATTTAAGAAAAAATACTCTCAATAATAAACGGAGACTAAAGAGAGATTGAAGTTTTCGAGTATTCTGATGAATCTGGCTAAGAAGAAAAGAACTTTAGCATTACATATAACAAAAGGAAAAGCTCAGTCATCAATTGTCTCAGACACAAGATGACAGATGTATGTGAAGATGAAAATAAAATAATTTTTTGGAGGATGCTTATCCACATAAGTATTGACAGATCTGACGCAGTGTCCCCGGGAAAGTCAGGACTAGCGGCATTGAGGTATCCACTTCACTGAATATATTCTCTGAGGAACACATTCCTGCATTAAATCCTTTCCATATCCACCTTCAGAGCTATTAAATCTTATTTACTTTCCTTCATATTCTCTGCAAGTTAACATTTTTTGATCTTGCACAGGACAACATCTTGAGAGGTCTTCACTTATGCAGATAAACTTGTCCCACGTGTAATGGAAAATGTGGCATTCCAAATGCTAAAGTGGAGACAGGCAAATAAATCAGACCTAAAACCACACCTATCACTGTTCAGCATAAAAAACTATGAAATCTCTTAAAGAAAAAAGCAGGTTACTATGTCACCAGCACAGTGAGCCTTTGATATGAAACTGGAGTTTTAAGTTGGGATCCTGGTTCTGTTATATAAAGCAGAAAGAGGTTTTACCTACAACAAAGAATAAGGCCAGATTCACCTCAGCTATATGAGCACCAACAAGCTTTCATAACCTCTTGTAACATTCAGCACTTCATGACGCCACAAACATTCTCAGATAAAGGATTTTGCAGTAGGCTTCATCAAGTAAATTATTACAAGATGCTCAAAGATGAATTAAGCTGAAGCTCTACAAAACAATGACCAAAAAAATTATATTAGAAACCAAGCTGACAGTAATTTGTTGAGTAATCATGGGTCTTGCTCTGGCTAAACTCACTTAGCAGAGTTACTGTCAGTGTAAGCAAGTAGTAGACAAGTGCTCCAATGGCAGTCACAGAATTTATAGCACTGCCAACACTGTAAGTATCTACTGGCAGGTAAAAAGATTAGTGGTCTCTAATGAAAAAAGCTATTCAAGGAAGCTCAGTTTATTTAATTTGGCATAAATATAGGTTGAGGATCCCTTTACATTTTAAATATCACATGCATATGTCATATTAAGCTAATGTTTTGGGAACTCTGCAGGAGTTAACTGTATGACCTTAGCATCAGCCACAGACAGAATTAGTGTGACTCCCAGGTACAAAGTAACTCAAAGCAAAACACTTGGGAGCAAAATAAAACACATTCCGTGCGAATTTCCAAACAACACAGCAAAAATAGGAACTGGCACATCATACTATCTTCTCCATTTTTGAGGAAAATATTTTAATTTGAAATATAGGCAAGTAGGAGAATTAAACTGAAACAACTCCAGCTACCATAATAAACATGTAATGCAGACAAACAGTGGGGAGATGTAACTTTTAAGAGCTTAGCTGGACACCAGTGATGGTGGAGGAGACACTTTGAATGCATAAATTAGCCTCCTACGAAGGCAAGCATCTTCTAGGTTTAAATGTGTCTCAGGATGTCTGATAGCTCTATCGTTCTCAATGAACTTGCAATCTGCTTGAAGGGAAGTGAAAGAGATTCCTCAGTAAGTTACTGAGGCAGTAGTCAGACACCTGGATAACGCCTGCTAGCTGAGAGAGGAACTGAGGACGGAAATCTTTCCTCTGATTCAGTAGATCATTTTGAAGGGCCATTCATACCTGGACATCTAATGAAGCAGAAGGAGTATAAAGAAATGGCTGGTTTTTTCTTGAAAATCTACTAATATCACAAAGATGCACCGCCACACAGTAAGTTTTTTACTGTCTCTTGCAGGTAAGAAAGGGGTCTTCTGTTCACATACTCCACTGATTCAGCAGAGGTAGCAGAACTCTAAACTTTTCAATGAGGCATAATAATTCGAAGTCGGAATGACTGCGTTCCTTATGGTCATTCAGTTCTTTTAATCTGCTTTGCCCAGCATGTCTCACATCAAGGACTCAAAACCTGCAAATCTTTCCACTCCACTGCAAGTGATTTGTAAGTAATGGGAATACAGTCAGACAGAAAAGTCTTGTCCAAGAAACAACCAAAGCCCCAGGTCACAACAGAAACATCAAGTTCTAACAGAGGTTGGATCAGAGAGGAAATTGACAGCTCTGATCCTTCTCTACTCACAAGAGAGCTGCACTAGTTAAAATAATACCTTCATTCCTTTTAAAGCCTTTGATTTAAGCAAACTCAAATTCCTACTCCACAAAGAAGAATATTTTACAGCCCAGGTGATGCATAATCAAGTATACACACACAAAGGTAAGAACAGATTATTGCTGCATTTTCTAACTCTTTGTTTATATGGATGAAATATGGCACAATTTTTAGCCTCTTGTACCTGTAGAGGTGTTGGGATTTGTATGAGGAAAGCTGTATACCCTTTTCCCAAACTACTTGACAATATGTGGTTCAGTCATTAGGGTTTATAGGTCTTAGCCAGCTTGTAGATCTCTAACCTCTGCTATACATCTGTACTGGATACAAAGGTTATGTTTCCATGTCAGATGTCTAACTCCAGCCTGCAACTTGATCAACACTGAGTGACAGTTTTTCCTCATCTCCCACACCACTACTGAAGTAACATTTCTGTCAAGAGATTCCACACTTTTCCTCCCTTTCTTGATTCAGGATGACCCCACAACACACTCCAGAAAAGATTACAGGGTCATAACCAGGCTCTAATATATTTCTCTCTGTAATTCAGATCATCTCGTAAAAAACGATCAAACAAAAAAACTGCCCCCAGAACTTAAGGGAATGAAAATTCAAAACACTAGCTGCTCCAACTGGATGCTACGTACTATAGCTTTGCGCTCGTGTGAACAATTGCTGGTTTAATGGTTTAAAACATCTCGCCTCCGCTCGATTTTCCCCTTGGATTTTTACCAGCTCCCCGCTTCAGGGAGGCTGATGCCGGGTGCAGCAACAGCGCCTTCTGTCCGCCACGGGGGCAATGGCAGCTCCTGCCTCTGCCCTCCCAGGGCTGACGATGGATTTAGCTAAATTTAAACAAATATATACAACATTTGCCCGGCAATACTTTGGCACCCAGATTTACACTGACAGGACAATTTTTAAAAGTTCCTTCTTCTTGCTGCACAAATTTCAGTGCGTTTAAGACTTCAAGACGAGACTTGTTTTTAACTCTGGAAAAGGATATGACAAGTCATTTCAAAGTTCTTGAAAGTTGGAGTTTGTTTTGTTGGCTTTTGTTTTGTTTTGTTTTTTGAAATCTTTAATCATGTCCCAAGGAAAAGCCAATTACAACTCTTACTAGCTTTCTATCTTCCCACATACAAAAGCACTTGCTGGTTTCTCCTTCCTCACTCCTGCAGCAAAGCTTCTGTGTGGAAAAAGGATTTCAAAAATAGGAGCACAAACACTGACAAATAGTCAAAGTTTTTTTACACTTTTATTTTGCCTCCATGTTTTCCCATGCTCTACTTAAAAGTAGACTAAAAAAAGTCTTGCAAAGTACATTACAAATTAAGAGACTGGAAAACTGCAAGGAAGAGGATGTGACTCTAGTTTGACTTACCAATTTTATCCAGATGTATATTTTCCTACTTGGTTTTACAGCGGCTGAGCTCAGTGCTCAGGAACGTCCATCCCGTGTCAGGGAGCCAGGCAGAGCGCTGATCCCCACGCTGGATGCTGCTGAGCGAGCGGAGCTGGGGTGCCTGCTGCTGCTCCTGCTGCGGCGGCAGCGGCTGCTGCTGCTGCTACGTGCGCTCTCTCGGACCCAGACCAGGAACTGCTTCCCATTCCCCAGCCCCGCTCCAGCGCTGCGGGCTGCGGGAGGCAGGGCCGGCCCCGGCTACTGTGCTGCGCTTTCTTAAAGGGCCCAGCGCCGGCCTGGCAGGAGCGCGCGGCTCCGGGAGCCACCGGCGCTGCTCGGGCGGCGCTGCGGGCGGGAGCGGCGGGGGAAGCGAGGGGGCTTCTCCGCCGCCATCACCATCGCCGTGAGAGACGCTTTCCTACATGCCTCGGGAGCAGGAACACTCTTCCACACAGCTTTCCACTCAAGGCTTTCAGGTGTGGCGGGGTTTAATTTTGGCTTCCTTCGCACCCTCCGCAAGGCCGGTGGGGCAGGAGGCGGCGGGGTCCGCACGCTTCCCTGGGCCGTGGGCGCAGGTTCCCGTCTGTGGCAGGGACCCCCGCAGGGAGCAGGGCGCCCACGCCAGCCTCCTGCTCCGTGACTTACACTGCGGCACACTGTCCCCAAACCATGGTCTGCAGCGGCACGGGGATGAGGGATTTCCCCTCAGCTCCGTCTGACCTTAAGAGATTTTATTCCCTGTAATGGAGAGAATATGATTTAACCTTGGTAAAAAGCCTTCATTTCCTAGTTTTTCCTCTCCACTCATTCTCCAGATAGCTTTAATCCCGTGTAAACCACTGTTTCTAGCATGTTTGCTGTTTTCTGACTTCACTTTTAACTGTATCTGATTTTACTAGCTATATTAATGTGGAGGAGTTGTCTGCCTCATGTGTGTTGCTGTCTGCAGTGAAAGAAACCGCATTCACTGTTAAACAGAAACACTGAAATTTAGAGATAGTAACACCATCTGCAAAATCTCTTTTTTTTTTAACTCATGGAAATACGTGGTTTGCTCTTTGTATGTGTAAGCCATTTGTTTTCCTTACAATAACTGAACTCTCATGATGACAATATCAATCAACACGTACCGCAAGGCAAAGTCATATATATACACGCAAATATGTGTATCTTTAACGACACATCCAGAGAGAGCCAGTTACAGGGAAAAATGCTGCCTTCAAACTGGCAGGCCAAACCAAACAAGATGAGGCCAAGTCACCACTGTCCTGTCCTCTCTGCCTTCACTTAAACCAATGCACAATAAGCACAGAACAGGTACAAACTGCTTGCAAGCCATGAAGTCTTTCTTTCTATTTCTTTGGTCCTATGGAGAAGAACATGGTTACAAACCAAAAATTGAATGCAGCCCTTTTAATGATAATGGCCCATCACAAACAGGCTCAGTAGATACCCGCTAACTATGTATACCTTCTGCCCTGTAAGCAAAGTAGCCATTTGGCCACATGACTAAATTACAATATTCAGCACTATGAGCCTTGTATGAAACCACAGGGACCTATCAGCGTTCCTCTAGTATGAGCTAGTCCTGCCTTTCTCAGCATAAAGCCTGGGAAAGTTTTGTATTATTAACACATGCAAATTACATGTGATGCAGAGTAGAAGAGATCTTAAAATTCCATCAGTCCTCCCCTCCGTTCACATGTTTCCATTGGTCTATTAATCCTCACTTTCCACTCACATCTCTAGGTACCACTTTTTTCATCTCTTCCTCCAAGTCCTTCCCCATTTACTCCCTCTTTCCCCCTTCTGCATGCCACATGCTTCTGTAGCTGAGCTTCCCCTTTCGAGCTCCATCTAACTGTCTTGGTCCCCCCTTCTCACCTCTAACCTCTCAGTTTCTCTTTGGAAAAGGAAAGAAGACCTGAAAGGAGACCTGGGAATGATTAACTGATTCCTTCTCTTGCATCCCTCTCCTTCCTAAGCAAAGGTTCTGGAGTCAGAGACCCGTATCCAGCCCTAGAAACTGACCTGAAGCAGCAGGCCAAGGCACAAGAATTAGGCATGCTCACATTACCAAGGCTATCTCCCTGCTCACAATTCCACACTGAACCATTTATTATGACACAAGGTAGCCAAGATAAATGGCCCTTGTCCATTAGTTAAAAGTTAACGAAACACCCATCTTTAAGACAAAGCTGGTCATCCATTTGGTGCCGTAGCTAAGGTTATTCTGATATGTTCAAAGCAGGCAGAGTCTGTCTACAAGACAATAGGGTAAGGTGCTGTAGTGGATGGGGAATTGAATAGTAAAGATACCAATGATGGAGAGAAACTGGGGACTGGGGGAAGCTAAAGAGATGCTCCACTGCTCCACACACACAAAACAAGAACATGCAAAACACTAGAAAGTGCCTAGCAGAAAACAGGCTTGTGCCACTGGAAGAATGATCTAATCACCATAAATGTCAAGATACAAAAGGAATCTGCAGTTCCTTACATATGTTGCTCCTTACTCTCCTCATAGTCCCATGTGAAAGCTGCCCCACTCTCACCGCAGCATCTGGATGTTCCATTGACAGAGCATTGTCTCATGGCTGCAGCACAACTCCTGTTTTCTATTACTGGCTGTAGGAGAAATGTGTGGTATATTAAACAAGGACATAGAATTTGAATTCTGCTGCATGCTTCAGTATTTAGTCACCAGTAATTGAAACTAGATAATCACTGATTCTTTCTGTGACTGTTCCCTCAATTATAACAAGGTATATTAAACTCTGGTGTTACATAATTCAATACTTGCATTAGTAACAGCTTGGGATGGAAGCTGATGGAGAAGCCAGTTTTTCATAATGAAATACTGAACTGGAGATACCTCCGAGAAAACTGAAAAGTGTTGCAGTTTGCAAAAGTGTTTGATTGGGTGGAGCATTCCTCTTGCACAAGAAGTGACATTTAATAGGAGCTGTTTTGGTGTCTTAGCTTATAGGGGATAGCAAAACCAAAAGTCCTGCCAAAGGTGCCATAAAAGAAAAAAGAGTGTTTGTCTCTCTGAACAGTGTATCACATAATGTCTACTTTGCAAGGCAGCACAAACATACCTACAAAGGCAGCTCCTTCTGAATTTAGGAATAAAAGGATTAAAGAAATCACCTATTTTCACAAGAATTTTTAGCTTCTGAAGAACAAGGTAAAAACCAAAAAAGCTGTAGTATTATTTGTGTATAAGGGCCCAGAATAGTAAGGAGTGAAAAGGGGAAAGGGACATACAAAATCAAATAGATTATTTGCTGCTCAAAACCGTATTCCTTTCAGAAGACAGAAGCAAAAGCTTCTCTGAGATGTTGCTCCACCTCTGGAGATATGAAGTGTTTGTTAGATCCCTCATCAAAACAAAAGGACACGGGTATATTAATCTAACAACAAAAGTGTCCATTGTGAGAGGAGACCCAGTGCCAGGCTGCCTGCTCCATCTGACAGTGAGAGTAAACACCACGGCTCTGTGCACTTGGCTGCGTTCCTTGCCTGACACCACCACCCAGTGCAGCCACAGGGTCAGCAGCTCAGTCACCACAGGGTACAGGATTAACAGGACTTTCCTACTCTCCCTACACAGGTCATTTCTGCATGTCTTCCAGTCTCTGAAGTGCCACACAATGTTTTGAGCATCCCTCGAGTCTGAAATGCAGAGCAGTATTACTACTATACACTGACACTGGATGTAATGTGGTGGTGGATCCACCACTACCCTCACATATTAATCAACCACACGAAATTCTGTCCCCTATTGCTGACGGGCTGAAATGAGGCATATATAGTCAATATCATAGAAATGCATGTACATTCATTTAGTTGATATAATCCTCCCAAAATTATTTTTAACTTTTGGCTGAAACCCCACCATCGAATCTGAAGGCTGGATTCCACTCTCACTGCCTGCCAGATGAATAAGAAGGGTTCAATTCATGGCTACATGTATATATATATATATATATATATATGTTTCAGAGTCAAGTTTTTCCTAACCAACATCTTTAATGTTGTTGATACATCATTTTGAGAACTTGCTTTGAACTTTTNTATATATATGTTTCAGAATCAAGTTTTTCCTAACCAACATCTTTAATGTTGTTGATACATCATTTTGAGAACTTGCTTTGAACTTTTAAAAAAGTAAAGATCTGGGCAAAGTTCATCTGAAATAACATTCGTTATTATTCACCTGTAATGCCACAATATTGTTTTCCACTTGATGAATCATAATGCATGTACACACTTGTACATGCATGTATGCATTTACATGAGTATTCACGCAGATGTTTGAGTGAAATTGTGACAAAACTTATTGCTGATAGGGTTAGCTTGCATCTGATTTATTGCTGGTGTCATTATTTTTCTGCAGCACTCTTGACACTGTGGAAGAATACGTTTCTGTTAGATGCCACTACAAACCCAGCACAAACATTTATTTTTGATGAATTTATTTTCTCAATTAAAAAAATGGTTAGGAATAAATAAATTTTTTCCTAGAAACGAAACCTTATCAGATCTGTAAGAGTTGTGCAGTTATGAAAGTTATGGCATTCAGTATGAAGATAATTTCTTGACAATGCCTGAAATCAATGTAGTAGCTATCAAGCTATTTTACCAATTGCTCTTAAATGAAAATATTTGGTTTCCATTTCATAAAATGGCCTACACAACAAAATTTAGGTCAATTAAAACTATATTCAAATCTGTATCAATCATATTAAGACATAAGATGTTGTTTTAGACCTACCTGGAGGCAGCACATTTCAATTTTCACCCTATTCCCTGTGTTTTTCCTGTGCTGTTCACAGTTCCTTGTCTTTCATTGGCTTCTCAAGCCCGTTATAACACTCGCCCTGTATTGGTTAAGATTTAGTGAGTGGTCTGCGGAAGGGAAGGGAAGGGAAGGGAAGGAGAAAAGAAAAGAGAAAAGAAAAGAAAAGAGAAAAGAAAAGAGAAAAGAAAAGAAAATAGAAAAGAAAAGAAAGGGAGGGAGGAAGGAGGGAATGAAGGGAGGAAGGAAAGGAAGGAAGGAAAGAAAGGAAGGAAGGAAGGAAAGGAAGGAAGGAAAAGAAAGAAAGAACAAACATCAGTATTTGCTGAATCTTGGATAACAGCTATGGAAAGAGGAAAGGCATTTACTCTTCAAAAAGAAGCTTAGGAGTTTTAGAAAGTGAGTCGGCTTTACCTCAACTGGAAGTAAAAAATTAAAAAAAAAAGAAAAGAAACTTCTACAGGAGTTATTTCTTTTCTCCCTTTAGTATGCTTGGTATTTGTCAAACATCTCCAAAGTGAACCTCTGTTTTCAGATAACAGCTCAAGTCAAACTCATATCCCTGAAGGCAAGGGAGACAGAATCAGCCAGAATTAGATTAAATTTCCTGCCACTAAAACACTGTTCATCTGTCAGCAATTAAAGGTAGTTACCAGTCCCTGACAACTGTAAATATTTGTAGTCAGCAGCTTCGTCATGGCTTCATTTGCCTCCCTTGAAGAAACTTGTGTTGTGTTCACACCTAACACCTTATGACCATTTTGAACTCCTTCATGATATTTTGCAGAGACCAGAGCTTTAGAAAAACAGTTGTTCAGCTAAATTTCAGTTAGCAAACTAGAGGGCACTGATTTGTAAAATGGAATCTTCCTCTGCTTTCGCCATCATTTTTGAAGGCTTCTTTATATTCTGTATCTATTTTCCCATCTTCCAGAGGAATAATTTTTATTTAAAAAATCTATATTCTACCAAATGGTCACCTTACAGACAGATGCAGTGTGCAGACAGGTGATCTGTATCACAAATGTTATTATGCTTATGTTGTTGTCTAAATTTACTGAATATGTGAACTAAGGAGGCTCGAGTGAGCTTCTCCCTAGGCAGCTGTTCCAATAATAGTCTGCATAATGACGTTCCTCAATGTTTTTCATTTGAAGGATTTTTTTTGCCTTTTTGAAAAAGAATCCAAAGACCAGCTTGAGCTGCACTGCAACATAAACTTTCACTAATAGTAATTTAAAAATTAGTTTGGGCTCTGAATGGTCAGGGGTTTTTTTCCTCTTTATTCCCCTGATATATGCACATGGACTTGTTTAGCTGCATAGAGTGGAGGGGCTTGGGGGCCTTTTTAAGTTTTGGAAGTGATTAGGGAATGGCTGATGTTGTATTCACCATTATTTAATTAGCAATGATCTAGATCTTGTTCCAACCAAGAATAGGGCATTAATACACTCAGAAGTAAAGTCAGCCTCCAGATATGAAAACAGAGATCTCAGTGACTTCTAGGAAAATCAAAGCAATGTCTATCAAAGGAACAGAGAAATGGAAAGGGAAAGGCTATTTCCACTTCTTATTCTGATACAGGATCTAGACCAGATCCTTAACTCTGGTTGACTACAGGTTGACACAAAACCAAAGTGAAACAGTAATGTCAGTTTTTAAACTGCCCTTGTAACTCTGTGGTCTATAGGCTGACGGAGGTTTGTTAAGACCCTAGTGCCAACAGAACAGCCTTGGGATTTTTGAAATGATACTTGGCTACTATTGGATCCTGAAACAGCTCAGGGAACAGGCAGAGAACTCCAGCTAAATATCATCCTTTTTGCAGAATTGGTGACTGAGCTGTCCCACTGCTGCTATTCTACCTAGAAAACTCACTTCCTTTGAAAATTATTTCAATATAGCCAATATTTCAATATATCTGCATGTTTTTAAGTGCTTTGTAGCATCTCTGTGAAAAAAAAAGTAGCTGGAGCAAAAAGTCCTGGATCTATGTGTGATGCTGGGAAGGGGACAACATTTGCTTACTGTGTATTCTTTGTAGAAGACCTAGAAGAATTAGTTACAGTTGGTATGGCTTGCTAAACTCTGGTTATTCATGTTCTCAGAAGTTTACATGCAAACTAATCAGCTGCACTGATCCCCTAGTAAGAAGCTGAAATCAATTAGGAAGGCAGTTGACCTTATTATAGCAATTAATTGCAAATGACATTTAGTTTCAGTATTTGATAGCCAAGCTCTTTATTCTGGCTTTGGGGGCTTTGGTGTTTTAGTCTGGTTTGGGGTTTGTTTGTTTCGCTTTGGGTTTTTTTGCCTTCCCTCTGTTACACCACTCTTAAACTGCCCTGATTTTTCTTAAACATAATTTTCATCACATGAAATCTGTCCTATTTTGTGACACACACTTTCCTGGAAGATACTTGACCTTCTTTACAGGAATTCCTGTATGCTTAGGAGTCCTGGAAATGGGACAATGTTCCTACGGAAAGGTGGCTCCTTACTTCTAGGCAAAGGATGCTGACTTGCTTTCTTGGAAATCTGCTTGACTGTGAGGGTGAGGTCAGGAGAGAAGAAAGATGTAAGCCATCTTTGTTGTACTTGGCAAGAGGGTTCAATTTACAGGGAATGCAGAGCACCCATGCTCCAGTGAGGTGCTAAGTAGTACATGTGTGATTACCAGAAGGCAGAGTTGCTCTGGAGACAAAAAATACATTGCTTTCTGTGTGAAGCAGTTGAGTGAAGAGGGGCACACCCAGATTCTGCAAGCTTTAATTCCATCCTGGCAGTCTGAGCCAGAGGGAAACTTGGTGTATGCCAGGAGAGCAGTACATGTTTAACTAGGTCGTGGCCCTGATTCTATGCAAGATGTTCATGCACGGAGACTGGGCCCCTAAAACCATTGTTTCCTCCTGGACCGCTGCACATGCCAGAGAAGAAACTGGTCACCTAGAGGGATGTAGCTAACCAGAAATGAATTAGTCAGTTTTCCAGAAGTCTTCAAAGATGTAAAATGATAATATTTTAAAATTATGGGGAGTAAATCTGTACCTTTTGAATACATAACCATACACAGATAGAAAACTGGAGCTGTGAGCAAAACATTGTATTTTGTTTCACATGACAGAATCTGAAGTTTAGCACCTGTATTTTTTGTATTGGTGCCTGTGAGGTTCTAACACCTGTGGAAACTATTTAGGATATTGACAGAGAGACAATATCATGCCTATGGAGACAAGCACAGGAAGCTTACTGCTCAGTTCATCAGAAGTATGACGGAGCTTGAGCCCTGACCGCTGATTTACCACTGCCCTGCTCATTCACATCAGGCACCTTCTTAACTCAGCCACGCTCCACACTCACATTACACTCATGTAAATGCTGCTGCAGAGTTGGTGTCAGTAGGGAACTGGGTCGTGAGACTGCACAGCACTACTTCACACAGTGCAAATACCATGGAAAGGAAAGGTTTCACATTATTTTGTCTCTGTAAATGACTGTTGCAAGTCTACAAGAAAAATAGAAAGGACACTTAAAATCGTGAGACACTAGATGTAATTAGGCTTTGTGAACAAATTGGATGCACAAGTTCTTAATAGACCAAAACACCGAAGTATTCTAAATTGCACCAAGGAGGAAGACACTGACACGAAATTTTCTTCTAGTTGGCGGAAGGAAGGAAGGAAGGAAGCAAGGAAGCAAGGAAGCAAGGAAGGCAGGCTAGAGCATAAAATCAAGAATGTTAGTAAACTATCATTTCCATTAAGTCTATTTACTAACTTACAAGAAATGCCTCCAGTTTAGAGTATAATTATAATCAAACCCAAGTTAATACGTTGGCCCTCAGACAGAGTAATGGTATGACTAACACCTGTAGTACAGCCTAAATACAAATTCTGTTCTGCTGAAATGGTGATGGGGTAAAGACACAGATGGGATTGGAGGTTAAAATTTTTACGCCATTAGGATATGTGCTGCTTCTAAACACACCTTGTTTGTCCATAATTGGGGCTTGTGAGGCCCTGTTTGCTGTAACTTTGCTCTAAAGTAGAAAAACCATCTTATCACCTTGCAGTATGCAGAAAATTCCTCTTGCCTGCTGAACGTAGGTAACATATATGTTCAAGAAAACAAAATGGTAGCTAAAATTCTGTTCCCTGGTATTCTGTTCCTCTCCCATTCCCCATATGCAAATCCGAACTAACCTGGATGATCTGTGTAGTTTCTGACTCACTCTTGCCTCCCTCTCTGTAGGTCTCTGTTCAGTTCAGGTCCTCACTGTGCAGGAAGAGCCCCTCTTCAGATGAGTTAGTACAGCTGCTTTGACTGTAGAGATGGTCTTCTGGAGAAACAGTTGCAAATAAATAGTCCTTTTTAGCTTTCTCTCAATATAAAAGGCATCTTTGATGCTTTTTCACTTTCAAAAGAAATTACAGGAGAAATGTGTACAGAGGTTCCTATATGGTCTCTTTTCGTTTCAATGCAAGGCTAGTCTTCTTCACTGAAGCACTCATCAGTGCTCTTAATATACTCTACAATCAAATCCAATACGAAGAGCTCACATGTACCGCTATATCTTCAACACTGATTGCATCTGCACTGCAGACAAATTGTTGATTTGTTACTCTATACATTAACTTTGAGTATACGGATCCTAAATGATCATTGATATAGAAAAAGAAACACTTTTTTCTGCACAGAGTGTGATTAACATACAAAAGATGGTTTTCAGCTGATACAGAACTATTGGCTTTGCCTTCTTTCTATCAGCTGCTCTAGACAGATGATTTCCAGGATTTAGGAGGAAATCTGTTATGAATTATTTGCTTTTATCATTCAGCTAATTTTCTTGTTGTTGGGTTTTTTTCATTATTTTTTATTAAAGCCAAATGAGTATGCTCCAGGACATTCCATAAATGCTGCTGTACTGTCACTTTAGGGAATACCATTAAAGTGACCTTTTCCTTGTTTGCTTCCCATGGTATTTAACTAAACTGTTTTAAGAGAAACATCATTAGCATTGTCAATTTCTCCATTGGTGCCTTAAGGTTATTAATAGAAACTGCAGTCTTTGGGGGATAACAGAAAAAGAGGGCTTTGTTTTTCCCTCATTACCCTCATTTTCCACTGAAGTAACAATATCAGCTTTAACACAGGTCTATCAACATTAGCCAAATTCAAGCCTCTCTCTCTCTCTTCCCCCCACCTCCCTGTAAGAATTTGATACCAGTGAAAGACACATTAGAATCACAAGTGAGTGAAGTCCTCTACCCAACCTCAAATTGTATATAGCACAGGAAGCAATTCCGCCTCTCCCTGCCCCTCAAAAACCTTCCCCCACAATTCCTGATTTTTGTCCTGGCATCACTTATTTTAAGAGGGAGTGAGAGAGTACATCCCAAATAGTACTTGGACCAAAATAGTAAGCTCCAGCTATGATCACATCTCTTGACCTGCTTTGACTCAACCATGAGAAAAAAATAGGTATCACGGAGCACAGAACAGTTAAGGCTGGATGAGACCTCTGGCAATCACCTGCTCCAAACCTCATGCTCAAAGGGGAGTCAACTAGAGAAAGTTGCCTGGAGCCCCATCCAGTCAGGCTTTGAGTATCTCCACACATGGAGGCTCCACAATGTCTTTGAGTAACTTGTTTCAGTATTTTGATCACACATATATTAAGCATTTTTTCTTATGTTTAAATGGAATTTCCTGTGTTTCAGTTTGTGCCCATAAACTCCCATCCTGCCACTGGGCACCACAGAGAAGTGCCTGGCTCCATCTCTTTATTCCCCATATCAACAAGTATCCATAAATATTGATAAGCAGTCCCAGTTCTCTCAATCTCTCTTCATATTCAGATATACCAGCCCTTTAGCCATCTTTGTGGCCCTTTGTTGCACTCTCTCCAACGTGTTCATCTCTTTCTTGCCCTGCAGAACCCCAGAACTGGACACAAAACTCCAGATGTGTCCCACCAACGTTGAGCAGAGAGGAAGGATCATTTGTTTTGACTTGCTGGCAGTTTTTAGTTTTTCTTAATACAGTCCAAGGCTGTTGTCTTTTTTTGCCACAGTGGTACAGTTCAGATTCATATTCAAATTGTTGCCTACCAGAACTCCAGATTCTTTTGCACAAGGCTGTTTACCAGCTGGTTGGCCCCAGTCTGTACTGATGCATGAGGCTTTTCCTCCTCAGGAAAATAACTTCATATTTTCCTTTTTTGAATTCTATGAGATTCTTATTGAGGTGCCTCCAAACAGCAGTATGACCTCTGGTCTATCAATTTTCTTCTCAGTTTTATGTTGTCAGCAAATTTGCTGAAGGTACAGTCAGTCCCATCATCCAGGCCATTAATGAAGATGTTAAACATTTTTGTCTCCCAGAACTAAACCTGGGATAATCTATTTGTGTGGCCTGCAGCTGATCTGTTTGCTGCTGACCACAACCTTTCAAGCCCAGCAGCTCAGCTAGCTACTAAACATGTCACTAATCACTTATCTAGCCCACAGTTCATCAGTTTGTCAATGAGAACATTATGTAAAAGTGTCAAAAGCCTTACTAAAGTCAAGATAAACAGCATCTACTGTTCTCTCCCTATCTCATCATAGAAGGCTGTTAAGCTGGTCAGGAGTGATTTCTCCTTATGGATTTGTGCTGAGTACTCCTGGTCACATTCTCGTCCTTCATGTGTTTGGAATTGGTTTCTAGGATGGTGTACTCCTTCACCTTTCTAGGGATTGCGATGAGGCTCTCTACCCTGTCCAGATAACCTTTCTTGTACCTCTTGAAGATAAAAATGACAACTGCTTTCTTCGTGTCCTCAGGAATCTCCCCCAGTGGCTATAACCTTTCAAAGCTAATCAAGAGTGGCTTCACATTGACATTAGACAGCTCCTTCAGCATTTGTGGGTGTAACCCATCAGGGACTTACTTGTTTATTTGTACAGTTTAGTTAAGTATTTCCTAACCCAATTCTCATTAATGAAGGGTGAGTCTTCCTTACTCCAGACGTTGTTGCTGGTCTGACAGGCATGAGATTTCTAAGGGTGAGTACTTCCAGTGAAGACCACAGTGAAGAAGACTTGAGCATCTCATCCTTTTTTGTGTCCTTTGCCACCAGGTTCCCTAATCAACAGTTGGCCTACTTTTTTCTTCTTCTTTCTTTTGCAATCGATCTCTCTGTAGACACCCTTTTTGTTGTCCTGCATGTCCCTTAGCAGACTCAAGGTCAGGTAGGTCTTGGTTTTCCTTACCCCATCCCCTCAAATCCAGATAGTGTCCCTATATTCTTTCCAAGTCACTTGACCATACTCCCACCTCTTGTAAACTTCCTTTTAGTTTAGTTACCTGCACGGGCCTCCTGACACCTTTGTTTCATTTCCTGCTCATAGGGTTGAATGTGAGTTTAGAAGAGGTGATTCTTAAAAATCATTGGACTCTCATGGACATCTCTTCTCGCCAGGGCCATGTCCTGTGGAATTCTTTCAAGGAGGTCCCTAATCAGGTCACAGTTTGCTCTCCTGAAGTCTAAGGTTGTGATCCTGGATTTTTGTATTGCTCCCTTCTTTCAGAATCCTAACTCTACCATCCCATAGTCACTGCAGCCAAAGCTACCCTTGACTTTCACACTCCCAATCCATTCTTTCTTTTTTTTAAATGCCAGGTTCAGTAGAGTGACTACTCTCTTCAGCTCAACCATTATCTATGTTAGGAAGTTGTCATCACTCCAAAAACCTACTGGATTTCTTGTGCTCTGCTGTATTGGTCTTCTAGCAGACATTGAGGTGGTCATGAGCCTCCTCCAGTTGCCTGAAGGTCTCCTTTACTCATTCTTTTGATCTTTAACACATATCCACCAAAGCATTGGTCTGGTTTATTTCCCACAAGCTCTCAATTGGCTCAGGGTCCATCACCATGATGAGGGAGTGTCAAACAGATGCTATAATTGGAGAACCATTTCACAGCAACATCAGGATCCTCCTCTGCTGCAGTTTTTCCTTCCTATGTTTTTAAGGAACACTCAGAAATTCAAATATATCCTGTTCTGGGAGACCTCATGCCCATTCAAATCAATAACTCAGCTCAGGGTCAATTTAAATCAGTTCCCCTGTATACCACGGTTCCTTCTCAGTTTGCTGGTGTCGATATTTCTTTCTTAATCCCCAGTCTTGCTGCTTGGGACTTCACCACACTAACACATGCTAGAGTTGGACCTCTACCTTCTGAGAAAGAAGTTTCAACAAAACCTTTTTGTCTCATTAATGTATGGAAACCCTCAACATGGTCCTGATTACTCTAGGGCTCTCTACAGAAAATTATCTCCATTCATTCCCTTGTTGCCACTTCATGATTCAGTCCGTCTTTATGTTCCCTAAAGAACTATCCTTAGTCATGCAATTCATGTGGCATAACCTTTTCTCATCCCTGAGTCTAAAAGTGAGGTAGCTTATCCTACAACGTTTGCAATTGTACCAATTTTTCATTCTGATGTACAAACTGGATTTGAACAGGTGACCAAATCTTGGTTCAGCCACATATAATAACTCTAATCTTACTTATCAAGCAGGCCTGCTTATTTTTATAGTATTATGAGCACTTTTTGATTCTGTATTCACATCTGCATCTATCAGTGCCACAGCATCTCACTATGCAATGACGTGATCCTTGTCTCATTTCTTCATAACAAGCCGTGTAAAAGAACCAGGATGTAGCATCTTACAAGAAGCAACAGTCATACTTCTGTGTAATGCTCATTCATCTCAAAGGAAGTTCCTGCCCCAGCTGACACTAAGGCAGTAAATGCGTGGAGTTCTAAGAAGTATTGCCTGGCAAGCTTTCTGTATGCAGCCCTAAGTGGTTTTCTTAAAAGAGCTGGCAGAGATGGAGCAGAGAAAGAGAGGTTTGATGCCAAATTTCTTTACTTAATGCAAATATCAACCCTCTTGAGTAATAATTTGACATTCCTTAGCAAAGACACACCCTACTTTTGAAATATTTACCATTCTTTTATTTTTTTATAACCTTAAGAAAATTTGGGAGGAATGTGAACTGTTTTGGCTTTTGTCTTCCTATGACGGCAGAGATTTATTTATAGCCAGGAACTGCAGGACAGTTCTCACGTGGCTGCTGAAAATTAAAACAGCATGTAGAGTTTTGTTTTGTTTTGCTTTTATGCCTTTGCCGCTACAATCTCTCCCTGCGTTCCCTAAACCCTTGTTATTGTAACCAGAGCTACATTTGCATTGCTACAATTGCAGGGTTATGTAAATTCCAAAGGCTTTAAAGGAAAGGGCCTGCAGATTCTACTCTGGGACATAGAGAAGTTGACAAAATCAGCTATGCCCAACATCAAGGGAGAAACAAAGGCATTCATAAATTGTCAAGAGACAGGAAACCTAAGTCTCAGCCTTAGCATCAACCTGAACCTTTCTAAACTTTTAGAATATACTGGTTTCATTTAAATTTATTGCCGTCTCGTTTTCAGTGTTGTGCCTTGCTAGGGCCAGGAAAATTTCCTTCAACCACTTCTGAAAATCTTCATATGTTCTCTTTTACTTTTCACCAGTGTGTACTGGTTTACCCAGGAGAGCCAACAACAGGAACTTCTACAGGTACAAATATTTTCAGACCCAAGGAACTGCATTTTTACAATGATGATGAAAATGTGCATGTTGAAATACTTTACTTTAGTCACAATTATTTTTATATTAAAAAGAAAATCACAATGAAAGAGAAAACCCATACTCATAAAAGTTGCCAAGATAACAAAGAGTGTGCACCTGATCCCTTGCAAGCAGTCTTTATGGCACTTAGGGTGGGAAGAAGTGTGATAGATGTTGCACATCTTTGTGCTTCTGAGTAACCAAGTTGTAATGCTGACATTAGCTGTGCATTTCTGTGTGGGCATGGGCAAGCCAATTCATGTTTCTGACTCTGTACTCTCTAAAAGAGGGATAATCATGCCTGACTCAGACTGTGTTAGAAGGTTCTGCATAAGCTCATCTTAGTCCTCAGTGTTTAGACAACTCAGCTAAATGAGAAAAATGTTTAGCCCACTTCTCCAGACTTGCTTCTATTAAAGTTCTAAATCACCATCAGATAAATCATGTTTAGACCTCAGACAAAAAACCAGATTACATTATTCCTGAAGTATGTGGAGGTTTTGCTCAGCATGGTGCACCCCAATCACTGGAGTGTGCTAATGAGAGCTCATGGATTTTGTGAAAAGGGGCAGTCAGAACTCCCTAGCCAATTCAGCTGACACTATAAGCAAGAATGAGGCTGTGATGCTGTGATGCTGCTTTCTATAGCTGTTAAAATTTCTAGTAAACCTTAAACTTACTGCAGTGGATGTGGAGGGGAAAAAAAAAAAGCAGGGCTTGATGCATTGTTCACTCACATCTTTGGTGCAAAGTCAGTCATGGTAAGTGAGACAGAAAATGAGGAAGCACTGGCTCACACTTTGAAACCAGGTAGGTCAGTGCCAAGCCAACACAGAAGGAGCATTCCAAGCAATTCCCAAGCTGTGATATTTTAGAAACAATCACTACAGTTGAAAAGGTGCCTTCAGTAGTGTACAGTAGTTCCTACTCACCTGGTAGTTTCTGTTACTGCACAGGTAGCAAAAGCTATTATCATTACAAAAGTGTAGCTGTTTAAATCTTATCATGAAAGACTAGACCCACTTCTTAAGGTGCAGCTACACAAGATCCCTGCACAGCTCAGAAGTTTCTACCGGTTTGGCATGTGTGTTTATTTACTTGGAGCCAGGAACTGCCCTCTGATCCTGACCATCACTGTGACATTGGGCAAGTGACTGAATGCCTCTGCATCCACAACTTCTTTTGAAGTCGACTGGTGATGTTTATGCTCACCAATTCTGAAGAAAAACCCAAGCCCTACAGGCCAAAGCCAAGATACGTTAGAGCCGAGGTGTTTTGGGTCACATCATAAATTATATAAATTTTTAACACAAAAACTGGAGTATCAATAGATAAGAAATGTTTTTGTAAATGTGATCATGTAATTGTAGCAGTAGAACCCAACTCCCAGACACCGAGCAGTGGAGTCCAAGGGACCACCTGTATTAACAATTTTTGGAAAAGGACAGTTTGTTCAGAGTCTGTGTTGAGTCAGGAACAAGCAACCATAAGACAAAGAAACTAGAAATCAAAGACAGCTATATTAGGCTGTGTCCCATTCTTAATGTACCTAATCTTAAGTATCTGAGAACTATGTATATTACTGAACCAAATAAAGTACTGGCCAAAATTATTACTTCATTTCATAAGTTATGCTTTCTGATAGTCTAAACTGTTGTATTTTTTCCTCAAAGATTACTAGTTTAGTGCCCAAAAACACTGTGGAGCACAGACAAGAAACTCTGATATCCTGTAATATCAAATTCCCCAGATTTTGGTCTTAAACCTGATTCAAAATGGATACATGCCTCTAAGTGATCAGCACTGCTTCCTATACCCTTCAGTATTTCATCAAAGTATTAAGCAAGATGAAGTTTGCTTAGCTTTCAGGACCTGTGAAGTCTGCAGCCTGTAATTATTGACCAAACCAGCATCATAGCTCTTACCTACAACTCATTATTTTCCTTGAGTTGACAAAGCCCTTCCTTACCCTCCATGCTTGCATATCCAATAGATACTACTTGGCTCAGCACAATTAGCAAAGCAGGCAGGACAAGGAGCCACTTAGTCACCTCTGACACATTTTACAGCAGAGAACCTTCTGCAGCTGACACATGTCAAACAAGGCAAAAAAAGTCATAAAATACTAATAAACATAACCACACAGGGCTTCTGACACATCAGAAAGACCATTTAAAGTAGAAGCCTAAAAAAATCCTTGTATTGATACCGAACAACAGTAAGAAAATAAAATGCCTGTGTTGGCCCAGTGGTTCAGCATGGTGAGGTTTATTTAGGCCCATATTAGATCCTCAGTGCTATGATATTCCTCTGCTGCATAAAGAAAGGAGGGCAAAAAGAATGAACAACGGTAAACACATGGGTAGAAAGTACAAAAGTTTTGTTTTTTTTAAGAAAAAAAAAGTAAAAAAAAAAAAAGAAAAAAAAAAAAAGAAAACCAAACCTGACAACAAAAAACCTTCTATAAGCAGGAGTAGAATAGAAGTAGAATTAGAACAGTTCAGTTGGAAGGCACCTACAATGATCAGTCCAGCTGCCTGATTGCTTTAATGCTCTCTAATGGTGCAACACAGGTGAGCTGCAAAAGGCAGACTTGTGTTGTCCTCTCAACCTGCTGCAATCAGATGCACCTAAAAATTATCTGGAGGGGAAAAGACATCTGACATGGTAAAAATGACCCAAACTAAGAAGTGGCAACTCCGAGGGTGTGGGAAAGTCTGCAAACAAATCACTGGGTGTGTCAGATACACAGACACTGGTATAATGCAGTGATTACTGTGTCTCAGTGAATATGTAAAAATGAGTTTGGTGTTTTAAGAGCCAGGCACAATGACCGCTGAACAAACTCCAGTCTGGCTGCATTTGCCTAGGGCAGTACAACATTTGCTGTGACCCTAAAGCTTCATGGGATGCTCAGAGATAACCCAAGCCCAGAGCTACTAAACAAATCCAGCATGGCATCTTATTCTACATGAAGATTTTCTAGACTAAATATCACAGAACTGGGAAAACTGCTTCTGTGACACCCATGAGTGAATTTCTCCATGAGCTTCACTGAGGCTACAGGGCCCATTATTTCCCACCCTGATAGCATCACAAGATGCAATGTGTATGATCCACATCAAACAGCAAAATTCGGCCCTAGAAACAAGCCTCCAAAGTGTTGGTGAGAAGCTTTAAAATTCCAAATGCAACAAATATAGGAACCTAGAGACCTCATGGATTTAAGTTCACACAGTCTGTACAGAAAACCTAATAAATAAAATTTATACTTCTGTGCAGCCTTGGTTGTTCAATTGCAAGCAAGCAAACAAACAAAGAGATAGATAACACACTGAAAACACATATCCCAAGTTAATGACAGTGGTCAGCCAGCAGAAGCAAGCCCAAGATTAACAATGAAAGAATTCCTAATGGAAGCCAAAGAGTTTTTCCCATTTCTCTGGAGGCGTTGCCCCCCAGTCTGGCACCAAACTGTCCAGCTCCTTCTAGCTTCTTTGTGAATTAGGTTTATTCCTGAAGGAGCTCAAGAATCCCAAGAGACCATGACTAAAGAGGGCTCAAAGGAAAAATGAAAGTTGCCTCTCCCCTCTACTGTGTAACCACTTAGCACTGAGTACCCAGAACTGAAGACAGTGTTCCTAGTGTTGTTTCAGCCTAGCTCAGAGACATGTTTCCTCAGCAGGCTATTTGGATCAAAGACTTAAGGCAACATCCCTCAAAGAAAAGACAAGGCAAAACACAGAGGGTACTTTTTCGCCATCTGCTTCCATTTTAATTTGCTGCACTCCCACATGTCACCAGAGTCTGTAAGGTGGTCAGTTGGATTCTGGGTCATGTGCATTCATGGCAGTATAGGACTACAAGTTCATCACATCCTGTTTCCTACAATCATAGACAACTGTGTAATAGACACGTAGTCCAGCAGTCTCCACAGCACATGTATTCCAAAACTATCACACATTAACATAAGCCTTTTCAAGTGACCTTTCCATGGGAAACAATTAGATAAGTTTTCTAGTCTGAAGTGAGGCAGCGATTTTCCTTCTTAGTTTAAAGCAGCTGACAATGACAAATTAGGTATTTCATTGTACAGAGGTATAACATCATCTCCCTGACCTCTGTTAACTGATTCTAGAGATCATAAAATTTAGCCCACTCTGTGGATAAAATGACATAAAGCTAGAGCTAACTTTTTATATATGTCAAAATTAGAAAAAAAACCCAAAATATTGATACGCATGTAATCTGAATTGTATGTTGACATACAGCGCAAAAATCAAAGCCAGCATTTGAAAAACTGATTTTCAAGACTAATGAAGTGGCAATATTATACTGCTTTTTGATAAAAGTACAGTGAGACCATATGAAAATGTTAATACATTATGATAGGTCAACTGTGACTTGTATTTACAGTATTTCCTTAGATAAGGCTCCCATTCCACAGTAGCTTAGCTACACTAACAGATGTGTAAATCAGAACGAGTAGGGGCCCCTGGAGATGTCCCAATAGATGTGAACATACTAAACATCACCACTGAAAGTAAACAGGGGATCAGACAGTGAGGAGTCACTTGCTAAATTTTGCCTCTGATTAAACAGAAAATGTGTCATGAAGGGCACAGTAGGACATTTATAGCTTAACACATGTCCCCCAGCAGGTACATGAAGCTATTCTAGATAAGTCCAGACACAGCTGGAAAACAATTCATGGGTCCCCCAAGATAAATTTCAGAAATTTTCAGCCAGAAAATGCATCTGTTTTTCTCCCCATAACTTAGTAATGGTGAGTGCCAAAGACTTTGTAACATTCACACAGACTGCCTGAATCCTGCTGACGATGAAAGGCTAAGGTCAAGCTTTGTACTTCTGGCATTGGCAACACATTTCAGGGCCTCTACAACAGAGCCAGAGAGATTCACTCATTGGGACGCCTGACCCACAGGGCAGTAAAAGTATGAAACAAGCAACGAGGGCAAGTTCATATCTCAGTAGGGCACAGTTGGAAGACAGTTCATATTGGCAGGGCCCTAGCATGGTTATTACTCTATCCCTGCATAACAGTGCAGGAGGATGCTGACAGATCAGAGCGCAAGCAAGAACAAAACCAACTGTCTCTCTGTGCACTCAGCTGTTAGAAACAGTTTAATTGGTTCCCGCTGTATACACGGCTGCAAAAGTAGCAAAGGACTGAAGTCCCCCCATGTTTGGTCAAGATCTTGCTTTCTTTCATCTGTTGTGCAGATGCTGACGGGGGTCACCTGCCTGGAGGGGGTCAGGATTGTGCCAAATGGATTTAAGGAGGGTACTCACAGTCCAGGCATCCTATCTTAATGGTCAGTGACTCAGTGAGAAAACCAAGATTGTCTGCACTGGTGGATGGCTCCATTCCTAAAATTTGTAAGGAATAAAAATATCCTGGCAAACGTTCTCTACAGATCTATGCTGTTTTATCTAACAAATAAACCCATTCCACCTAGTAGGGAAATTCTCTTACAACCATTATCAGCAGTACCTAAGTTCCATACTTTCAGTACAGGCAAAAACCTAAATAAAGTGAGGAGCGTAGGAACTGAAGATTGTAACTAAAGGCTCTGGGAAGATATGAGGGAGGGAGTAAAAAAGGAGAGAAGTATCCACTCTGCAATAGGGTGATATACTTGCATTCTGGGAGAAGTATGGTTTTGGTGAATATATGACTTGTCTATGGGCAAGAGGCTAAATGCAACATATTTATTAAGATGATGTTATAATATTTTAGTTAATAGTTATGGCTTTGCTACACTAACACTTCAGAAGACATTAAGGTATCTGAAAAAAATGGGTCTCTAACCTACCTGCAGGGAGAGTACTTACGTGATAGTACAGACTCCCATTAGTTTGCAGACATCTGAGAAAGCTGTGCCTCAGTTTCCCAAAATGCTAAATCCACTAATATTTGTAAAATACTTGGAAATTTTCCAGAAGAAAGTGCTGAATGCCAACAATAAATTACTAACTTTATCTGCTATATAGATGTGACTTATCCTCACATGTTTATACAGTGTATCATTGCAGACAAAAAAATATTCTCAGCATATAACTTCTACTGGTCAAATAGGACCAGTCCATTGACATGACCCAGCTTTATCAGAAAAAATCTAACTAATGGTCATACAATACCCACAGCATTCAGGGTTTGATCTCAAACCAGTGGAAAGTACAGAACTTGCTGTATTGTAGGCTGATGATTTATTGACTGCATGTTTTCAGAGGGAATGGACTGTTGTAACACACTTGGGGGAAAACAATGGCTTTATGTTAGAGGGAAATCATGTTACACCTCTAGAAGAGTCCAGGAAACTTCTACGCAAGGATCAGCAGAGACAAAGATGCTTAAACAGTTCCACAGTTGTTTCATTCCTTCTTGAAAAGGTTGTTTGCTTTGACCTGACAAGGAAAGGAGCAGAATTGGCAGGCTGATGCAGAACAACATGGAATTCCCAAGTATTTCTGTCACAGACTTCTGGAGATTTGAAAGAAAACAGATGGCAGTGCAGGACCAAGAGCGTGCAAAGAGATTAATGATTTTTAAAGACCAGCATGAAATACTTAAAAATAACCTAATTTTTTATTTTTAAAGCACTGAGCTTTCCTGGAAAATAGAAGAACCCGAAATATTTGTTAGTTACGAAAATATCAGCAACAATCATGCTACTGATGAGTATGCCTGTTCGAAATGTTTCAAGAAATATTTAAATGCAAAAGAAAATACAAAACATCTCTAAAAAATAACTAGAGGAGGGTTAGTAAGTCAAATCTTTTCTGCATAAAATTGTCACTCTTTGTAACAATCCACTTTTCAACTGGGGAACCAGCAGAGATGCTGATCCCTTTTTTCAATGTCAAGAAAACAGAGATGGTGTTAAAAATGAAGTATAGTTTCTTCACATGCATTCTTGAGACTTAAAGGACTCCAAAATATGAATAAGTTTCTGGAGGTTTGTGATGTGCCTGGTCAGCTTCCTCAGTCAACATCTTACATATATGACTGCTTCTGGAGAATAGCTGAAACATCAGAGGCTCTTCACATTGTTTTCTCTCTCAAAGACCACAGGAATATAAAATTGACTACATAGAATCAAAAGTCCATCTAAACCAGTACCATATCCCCAAGTACAGGTCAGCTGCAGATGGTTAGGAAAAGAATACAAAAATACCATATATAGTCTGATCCTACCCCTGCTCAGTCCTTTCAGTTGTTTAGGACTTGCAGATGGGAGTATAGCCAGATTACCATGTTTAATAGCTACCAGTCGACCCATCCTCCAAGATTTTTCACCTCTGCCCACAGCTTTGTCTTAGGAGAAGAGACTATTGCCATGTGCTATTAAACCTTGAAATGTATTCTTGCATGATTTCTTCACAATAAATCCAACCTGGATTGTGCTCCTTGGCAGAAATGGTCTTTCTCTCTTGTGTGTCTGTGTTTGTGTATTTATTTTATGAAACTGTCCTGGGAACACTTATAATGTTAAATTGGACCTGATCATATTCTTCAAAGAGGAACAGGGGACTGTACAAGTTTCTATCTCTTAAGTCTTCACAGCTCATTAATTCAATTCTTTAAGCAGCTGAAAACATTGCCCCTCCAAACAGCAAACAAAATGCAAAGCCTCTCAAATCAGGCTTGTTCACTGCCTTGAATAATAAAAGCTGTAAAACAGTAGAAATGAGTCCTTGTTTATGCCTCCTTAATAAAAGTAATATACCAAGGAGACAGAATAGACTTGTTGGATCTCACAAATCAGCTTTGTCCCCATTTCAAGGGAGAGCTGGGCTGGCACATACATTGCCTGGATTTTAGTCATTTTGGGACATGGTGAAGAGAAGAATACTCTCCAATAAAAACAAATGTGAACTTCAAAATTCATGAGCAGAAATATCAACTTCAGCAAGTATTACTGGGAAGTCAGCAAGCACTTGTTATTCAGTGAGGAAGCCTATTTCTTTCTTGCTGCCAAAGTTTTTCTCAGTTCTTTAAGGTTACCTCTTTCCATTTTCACGCAGTCTAAACACATCCTTCTGATCTCCAGCTCCCATTCCTTGAATTCCAGCAAGTCTTCTGATCTCATCCCTTTCTTATCTTCTTCCTTCTTTCTACCTTAAGTCCTTAATTTTTAACTCCAGAAAAGCCTTCTCACTGGTATAAGCCTGCCATACTGTCAGAATAATTTTTTTACTAAATCAAAAAACCCTGAGCTTCTCTTGGTCAGTTTTGTTGCTCCATGTTACAGAATCACAGAATAACCTGAGTTGGAAGGGACCCTCAAGGATCATTGAGTCCGGCTCCTGGCCCTGCACAGCACCATCCCCAAGAGTCACCCCATGTGCCTGAGAGCATTGTCCAAACGCTTCTTGAACTCTGTCATGCTGGTGCTGTGACCACTTCCCTGGGGAGCCTGTTCCAGTGCCCAATCACCCTTTGGCTAAAGAACCTTTTTCTAATATCCAATCTAAATCTCCCCTGACACAATTTCAGGCCATTCCCTCAGGTCCTGTCACTGGTCACCACAGACTTTTGTCCTGTGTTTAGTAAATTCCTACTTTTAGAAGACATTATCTGACACCACAGAGATCACCAGAGAAGCCAAAATCTCAGGTGTTGAAATACCATGGAGAAAACCGAAAATATAAATCTAACAGGGAGCATGAACATTGAGCAACGTACAAACCAGACACAAAGCCTCAGGGAGGGAAGAGCTTGCTTGACCATCACCAGGTACCCATTTAACACACAGCACTAAGATAGCTTGAGGCTACACTACCGACAGCACTGCTCAGGGCGTGATGTGTTCATGTGCATGCGCCTACGTGGTTCTCAGCAAATCACAGCTGGGTACATCCTGTCAAGAAATATAGACCATGAGTACAGGACTAACATACCAAAGCTCATGGGAGCTTCCGGCAACATGAGACACATTCGTCTGTGACTTCCACTGCTGTAAACCAGCAGTAGTTTCACAGAGCTTCAGAGAGTTACTCTGCTGTAAGAAGTATGTGAGCAGAATCAAATGCACTCCATAGATTCGCCCAAGTCCCTCGGCCAGCATTTCAAAAACAGCTTATAATTTTGGCTGCCTCAATTTTTGAGTGTCTTGATGTCTTAAAGGACACTAAAAATAAAGAGCCAAAATTACAGGTTACTTTGCACAACTTGGGCCTCAGTTTCTCTGTACCAAGTTCTGATGTTATTTGGACTTATTTAGAATTGAAGCATGGAATAAGTTTCTCGAACAACACAGAGCTACAGAAAGCTTTCTCTAGATGAGAGGTGACTTTCAGTCTCTGTGTCTCAGGTCACTTAGGTTGGAAGATAACAAGTCCCTGGCCTGATAATGACACAGACTTGTGCCAAACAGAAGTAACTTCACTGTTAAGTGGAATTGCAGAAATATGACAAATTATTCAGACCTACTGCATGTTAGTATACATACTGAAAACTACCAGTTTTCTGCACATGCCTGAGTTCAAAGGAATGTGATACTGGGATCACAGCCGGCAAATGGAAAAGCCACATGAGACACCACCGTCAATAATCAACAAACCAAAAAGCATGGGAAAATACACATAAACTCTTTCATCCAATGAAAATGAGAGCAGTCAGCTTTTTTTTAATTTAGGAACACGCTGTGCTTGCCTGGGGGTTGCGAGGGCAGGGAAGGGAGAGAGGGTCAGCTCTCCATAGGACTGACCCACGTTTGAAAATTCACAGCAATTAAAGTGCTGAAAGCCAAGCCTCCCACACATCCTTCCTCTAAGTGTCAGGAAAAAGTGTCCCCTGATTGCTCAATCTCTAAGTCAGATGGCTGGCCTGGAGGGACTACATGGGTTTCTCGGATACCGTTGGACTTCGGGGGAATTTCTTATCAACTAAGGCAGATGGAGAAAACCCAAACAATTTTGGAGATGTCTTCAAGATGCAATTCAACTCTTGATGAGCCTCCTTGTCAATGAAGTACAGTAAGTTCACCCCATGTCTGGACTTGGTAAGAAAAACTTCTGTGTCTGATTTTCAAGATGAACAGAACTACACAGAAGAAGCACAACAAAAAACAAACAGCAGTGATAGCAGCAGACAAGTGATACGGTGTGGTAAAACCACTAGGATATCCAGGGAATTTGCTTACTCAGCTCAGTGAAACCATGAGACCTCACTTCGTAACACATAATATAGACTTTTAAAACCTCAGGGTTGCACTGACTGTCATAAGCTCCAAGAGGCAATAGCTTTCTGTTCCACAAAACAAAACTGAAAAGATGTCTGTCTTGTCCATATTGTGTTTTTTTATCTTGCTTCCAGGGTAAATCCATAGATGAACTAGCAATTTCCTGGCTGGTATAACCTCATCCAAATTCAAGGATGCTGAAACCTATGCATTCTCATTAGAACTAAATTTATGTCCTGCCAGATCAATATCTCCCTTCCCATTTTTCCTCTCAGCCTTCCACTCAGTGTGCAGCTTTCCCATTGAACCACAACTAACAGCCCACAGGGAATTTCCAGACTTGCAAACCCCTGCAGGTAGTGTTGCTCACCCGTTGGATGCTGAGCTGAAGGAGAGAGGAATAATGAGACAGATGGGTAGCAGTCCGATTAAAACACCCCAAATATGGAATCATCTCCTCCTTAGTTCCTCTTCTCACCCTCTCAGCTTTCAGCAGTTCTGATTACATTAGTCCTGTATTGCCTGAAGTACTTCAGAGAGAATAACTGTTGAACCAGGTAAAAAGTGTTTGTGGCTCCCAGACACTTATCTTGGCTGCGACAGCTCTCAAGTTATTATTGGGGCATAAAGCTTTCTAACAAGTTACTACATTCCTTAAGAATTTTTTTTTACATTGACAGCCAATGTGATTAGGCTGTTGTTAAGAAAAAAAACAGCTTCTTGGAAAAGGAGCTGCTAAGCCCACTAGAAACAAAATCTAGTAATAATTAATGGGGTAGAGGAACAAATTCTGATATGTCACAGCAAAGTAGCTCAGGTCCCAATATGATTCCTTCCAAGTCTGGAGACTTCACTTCCAAAGTACATCCCTGCACGATCTGCTTTTGAGAACTCGCACTCCTTTACACATGCATCAGTCCAGTTGCCTATTCTCCAGCTCATGATTTGCATGGCATGGGATAGCATGGCATCTCTTAGTGGGGATTAGACCTTGACCATCTGCCCAATAAAGGCTGTCCCCATTACATTAGCCAGCACAGTGGTTACATCAGCCTGCAGTTGTTTTCAGCACAGCTAACTACACTTGCTCAATTTCATAATGCAGTGGAGATCCCGGTAAAACTCCCTCCGCCCAGTCCTCAATTTTCCTCCTTTATTTCCTTCTCCCTGCCCCAATAACCCACTCTGCCACCCTCAAGAGGAAAAGTATTTGCAGACTTTTTCCATTACCAAAACAGCCCGATGCAGGGAATGCTGACTTGCACAGCCTTTCTTGTGACTGCTTGTTGGCTGAAGCCAATTGCTAACAGCATGGGGCATCGTATTGTGCAATTCACATGGCTCCTGCTCCTCAGCCCAGCTTTGTGTTTATGCTCAAGGGCATCATCTCTCCTTCCAGCAACTGCACAGGCCAACAACGCTCCTGCTGTCCAAGAGCTTTCTACAGTTACAAGTGCTTGAGAAGTGTGTCATCTTCACACAGGAGGCCTCAAACTGCTCCTGGGGAAGCAAGCTCCTTCTGTCATGGGTCTCGTTAGAGAAGATGCCAATGAAGAGGACAGCTGCCTACACAGATATCCCCAGAACTGCTGCCCTCTCCACTTGGGGAATGCATAGACATCCAGGTGTGAGGTTGGGGAGGTAAGGTTAATTAAATGCAGAATTGAATTTTAATTGCAAATATACACAGCTTTGTGCCTCACTGAAAACATCACCTTCTTACGGAATAGGCTTGTGAGTCCCTGGACTGCTGAGATGTAAAAAACAATTACTAAGAATCACTAGTTTTAGTTCGGACTTGGACCAGGTGTCTGTATCAGTATCTGTGCAAGTTTTTCACAGGGAGATTCTCCTTGTAGTAGCTGACTTGTTCATGTATGATCCTGTTACATCTAGGTTTTAGATGTGAGAAACACCTCTTTTCTGCAGAAGCAGAGGCGTCTTTGAAGAGCCCTTAGTATCAAGCAAGTACAGGCTCAAGGTGCTAAATTTGGCAGATTTAGCCAAGTGATTCCCCTTACTTGTGTTAGTATCTTTTATCACCAGTAGCCTGGTAGAGCAGGACGGGACTTCATTGTCAGGGGCCAGGGAATTGCCTGTCAGCCTCATAAGGAAAGAGGAACTGGTTGCTGCACAATATGACAAGGGATTAAAGAGTTAAAAAAGAAATCCTACATTGTGGAGTTGCCTAAGAAAGTTGATTTTTGCCTAAGGCTTATTTGGGATTTTCCTTTCCTGCTACCAGAACATGAACTAGCTGACTTTCAGTTAATTTTGTAGTCTTCCAAACATATGACCTTCCTCTCCTCACTCTCCCCAGACCTCCCTCATCCCTTGTCACCCCCATCCACATAGAGAAGAGTGCAAAAGCCTGCACTGACAGCCCCTCTGCATACCTTTGGGAGAAGCAATCAAGCTAAACCTGAATCATGTGTGCTGCCAAGCTGGCTTCAGGATATTTCAGAGAAGGAAAAAAAATAAAAAAAGAAGAAAGAAAGACAATCAGTACTTGCAGGGATTTGTTCTTGAAAACAAGCAAAAACATGAGAAGATTTGCTGCAGCAGCTGCACTTACATTGTAGTAGCTGTGTCTCTGCACAGATCCTTCCTGTTCTGCAGTCCCGTAATCCACAGAGAGGAATGCCTGTACTGCTCCTCTCGCTGGCACTGCTGTTAGAGTGAGACTGGAACTGCTGCTGTTTTCACTTTCAGACCAGCCTCTCTCTCCAAATCCTCTGACGTCAGACAGCCTGCAAGAGATATTTATGGAATGAACAATCTAAAAGTTTCTCTAGGTAGATTTCAAGTTGCAGTTTGGGGGGATATGTAATTTTTATGCTCTTGGATAGAAAACCCCTCCAAGGGGGTCAAGGAGGAAACAGTGGGGAACTACAGATGTGGTTGTATAAGTCCCTGGCAAAAGACAATCCCTGTACTTTTCCATCCATGGTATATTATATCCACACCCAGGATGTAACTATCTGTCATGTAAGTCCCCATTTGGAAAGTGGTTTTCCCGTCTCTCAGCTGTGCTTAAACAGGGTTTGAATCAAGAGTGACACAGAGGTCTCTCACAGACACATTCCAAGCCCACAGCTCTCTGCTGTGTCCAGGCTTTGACTGGATTTAACTAAAACAGGACTGAAACAGGCCTTCCAAGCATCTTATCCACATCGTCTTTCAGTTTGGCACTAACCCCTTCCAGCTGGATTGTTTTCTCAAGCATGTGGGCCATTTTGGCCATCTTCCCTCCTAACTTCAAAATACCTTCTCCAGAAGTGTGTCATCTCAGATAAATACCAGCTCAGAAAACTAATTTAGTCTTTGATCTTTATTATGCACTGCCTATTTGCATCTTTCTATTATTCCTTTGCTACTGTACAGTGTGATACTTTTCACCTGCTGTGAAAGCCACTTAGGTGTTACGTGGAAGAGATGCTAGAGCAAAAACTGAAACAGTATTAGCATTAACGTTAATCAGTATTTGAAGAGTGAAATGCTCTCGTGGTGTAATCCTGCTGAGGCAAGTGATGATAAATTTGGACTGATAAGACCTCTTTGTTTCCTTTTTAGAAGTTGAGCTTGGCTGTAAGCCTGTAACTATCAGTAGTCCCATCCAAGAGAGGAAACAGGTCTGAAGGTGAAGTGATACATGGTGAAAGTCCTTGAGTGAGCTTTGCTTGATTACAGACAGACCTTTTCAAGAAGTTCAAAACTTATTTAATATTTTCTGCAGGAGTGTACAAATGTGCTGCTATTATAAGCAACTGGGGTTTTTTTTTATACCCCATCATTTCCATTTGTAAGCAGTTATAAGAAGTATATGTCTTGGTACCACTTTTGGAGATGCAATTGCTATTTCAAGATGTGCCAAGGTTCTTTTCTGTGCAACTTACTAGCAGAGCAAATTTACTATTTGGGGTTGTGCGGATTAGTTTTTTTCATGTGCATATATATATATATATATATATATATATATACTTTTTCTTTTCTGCTCTGCCATTATTTGGCATGAGCCAGGACTCCTTGAAATCAATAAAAATCATCTGATCAACTTCAAAACGCTTAAAAACAAATTTTCTCTGATAACTTTCTAATGGCAGCTATCCCCATGCACTGTAATATCCTCACTATGACCAAAAGCTTTGAGATACATACATGGAATAAAATGGTATCTCTTTGAAGAGATATCCACTTTTATGCTTACAAGATGGGTCTAAGAATCTGGCAGATGGAGGAACAAGAAAATTATACCGGGTCCAAAGCAGTATTCAGCCAAGCAAAGGAAGTAAAACGTTTTTATATATAAAGAAAAATAATAAAATGAATCCAGTTTTGACAATGCAATCCAAGCATCGAAAAAGTGGTGTTGTTGTTCCCTTTGGCTACAAGATTTGCTTGCGAGACTTGTCTACTTAGCATCAACAAGGATCATTCGGGGCATGAGTCCCTGCCTTGCTGTGCTGCACGCTAATCTTATTCAAGATCAACCCTGGAGTTACATTGCTACCTGTTGGCAGTTTGTTCCATGGATATCCAGAGGGAACTCTGAAGGGTAGAGTGATTCAGGACTTTTCTGTAGGATACCAGAGCTGTTCCTTGTGGGGAATTCCACATCCCACCAGATTTCATTGACTCAGCTCCTCTAAAGCACAGTAGAGGCCCTGGTGTTTGCTAAAGATGAGATGCCTATCCATGACTCCTATTTCCTCTGTTTAGTTTATAAGATTATATTACATCTTCTCTCTGGAGAGTGGAATAGGAGGAACATGGAAATCCTGACCATCACACAGAAGTAAAGCATGAATAATCACAGCCTGTCTTACGGTGTAAGACAAGAACAAATGGTTTTTCTTTATTTCAAAAGATTTTGCAGCAAGATTGAAATGCTGAGAGACTGAAATGCTCTGTTTACCCAAACATGATATGGACAGTGACAGTCAACCTGTGTCCAGTAGCGCATTTCATTTCTGTCCTGCAGGGATATGCCCCTTACCATGTACTTGTTAAGGTAGAAATATTCATCCCACCAGAAATGCTGTAACATTCCAGGTACCATGCACTAAGACGGTATCTCTATGAACCTGTTGCATTTCTATATGAAAATGAAAGGTAGAATAGCCAGTTGTATGGTTGTATATCCATAACCTCTGCACCGAATCCCACAGGAGTCAATCCCACAAGATGCCACAGAAGCCCTTTCTGGAACACAACACTGTGATATGAAGAGTACAAAGAAATCACCCTGTGAGCAATCTGTGCTCCCATTTCCTATACTTGAGAACCTTATCCATTAGACTGGGAATGTGCATGCAAGAGCAAAAATCATTCCATTTTAAACGAAATTTATTTAAAACAGTAATTCTCCCAAAAGACGCTAAAGACAGGCACTTTTGGAGGGTGAGGAGAATCAACTTTGGGCACTGGACCAACACAAGTAAAGGTGCTACTCAGCCCTAAAACACAAAGATAACACAGAGAACCGAGTGAGACCCTCTGCATCATCTGCACATGACTGACACAACAAGATAGCACGTGCTTCTCAGATCTAAACCAGTCTGTGTTCACATGAGGAATTATAGAAGTCCAGTTGTCACTCCCTTGGTGCTACATAACAAAATAATAAACCAAAGGAAATGAAACCTTATTAAAATACTGTTCTTGCTGCCATAGTGGAACAGGCCATTCAGCTCACTGGTCTAGTACACTGCCTCAAGCAGTGGTTAGATACCTGATGATTCAGAGCATGAAGAATGGAAAACACACTACATCCAGCCAGTTGTGGGCTGGAATATTACGTAAGGATGAGAGCTTAAAGAGAGAAGAGAAATTCTTTCTTGAACCCCATAGTTGATCAGTTTACACCCTTAAGCATGAGGTTATTTCAGATGCCAGGTTTTTTTTCCCTTGCACTGATACTGCTATGTATGTTATTTCTGCATATATTTCAGTTTGGGAACCTGCCAGGTCTTTTTCCAATCCCCTGAAGTCAGGAAATGCAAAGCTATGGCATATGTTCAAAGAATAGCACACACCAAAGCATGCAGAGAGCTCTATCTTTGTCCTCAGATGCACACAGCCTTGGCCCTAGTTTTTAAATCCACCCAGTGATTTTCCCTTCATTTTGAATGATGGAATTCTATTCACTGTGTACTCTTGGCCCCTGGATTTAATTCTCCATTGCACTGACCAGAGGGAAACCACCTACAGGTCTCATAGATGTCTTCATTTCCACGGCCTGAAGCAGTGCCATGGCTTACCAAGGGTTAATAAACAGATTAACTGATTGGAAAGAAAGCTGGTGATGTGTTACAGATAAACATGTGCCAGCAAGGATTGTTCTAAGAAACTGCCACAGCTATCTCTGAACTGTGTAAGAGATCATACTCTAATCAGGAAAGGGGGAAGAAAGCACTTCCTGGAGCTGTATAGTGTGTACCTGAGATGTCCCTTTAGCCACATGGGATCATGCAGAGCATGGGAAGGGTCTGAGTATCATAATCAATGTATAGCACTGAGCATTTTAGACTCAGTTTCCTCCAGTATCAGTCAACACAAAATAAGAATCAGTGGATAATAAGGCTCACACGACAGAAGGAACACTACAAATTAAAAGTAATGCAGTGTTAAGTAGAATAAGACTTACAAAGTCATCATCTCTGCAGTACATTGTGACTGAACTCACCACCGGCAGAAGAGGAGGCAGGAAAGAGTGAGCTTTATCCCACACAGGGAGTTGTGGCTAGGCTCTGACTCTTTTGCAGCAGTCAATTAGACCAAAGAGAATTGAGTAGGCAAGACTATTTGGACAGTTGGTAACTAAAATTGTTCTGCAGACATATAATACCAGAATTAAACAACATTTTGTAATATATCACAGCCCGAGTGGCTATTCCCAGCACTATCTTAGATCCATTTTGTTTTCCACCAAAAATTGTATAGTGAATTCAGGTTAACCAGGGTCCTTCGAGAGATTTGTGGGACAACAGTTTCTTGGCTTCTTTTACTCACACACTGTAGTAACGACTGTTAAAGTAGAGATGCTTCAAACAAGCCACGGAAAAACATAAGCACACAGTAGACTGATGCAGGCAGAAATGCCAGCAATGATATACCATATAAACAGCAATCATCATGTGTTACAGAGGAGCCTAGGTAGGAAGGAGAGTTCAATTCTGGGGAATGTATCAAATCCAAGTGTCCTTACTGGTATATTTTTTTTCTTTTCTTTCCTAGACATTCTCTTTTTCTTGCAAAAGATTTATTTTTAAAAGACTCCAGGAAGCCAAGAGAGCCTATTAGACTGGCAATTATCCTGAGTCACTTCCTACAATGGTTTAAAACAACTCAGAAAATGTGGGCACGAATGCAAAAGCACATCAGTGACCCACAGAGTTGAACCAGTAAACCTGAAAAGACTAATAATCTACACCTAGTTACATCACCTTTTTAATAACATTGAAAGATTGTCAAGGTTGGAAAATCAAAAGCTGAAAAATTACAGATAGCAAACACATTATGATATGGATATGTTTAGCCACTACCCATGTGTAACAGCTGTGGCAGAACATGAGATGGGATCCAGCTGCCTGCATTTCAGTTCAAGATATTTAGTTCAAGACAACTCTCTCCTTGCAGCTCCTGCCACAGTTGATGTGAGCCTGATGCAAGCTCACTGATGAAGCAAGTACATAAAAATGCAAGCACACAGTAAGAGCTGCAATTGCGGTGCTTGTACACTTTTAGGTGTTTTGGTTTACCAATGCTTACGCTCTTTACTGTTGTTCTTTCTGTATTATTTACTAATTAAAGAAAAAAACTCCCAACAGTTCCAAAACTTTTGCCCATGTAATCCTACTGAATATTTGAGATATCAACATAATCCCTAAAGTCCCCTGAATACAGTTTTACTCCACTGCTGTCGTGATACCGTATTGCTCTCCTCTTGTGAAGCTGCCATTTCAAGAAGTAATGCAGTTTAGCCATGACATGTTTGTGTGTCTTCTCAGGCAGGAAAACATAAGAAAGTCCTTGAGCTTTGCTTCTGAAACATGGTACAGTATTATGGACACAGGCAAATAGTCTTGGCACAAGTATTCTTGGAATTTATACAAACTGTAGAGACTGCTATGCTTCAGCCCCAAGTTTTATACCACACCAGCCAAAAGTGACCTTGTGTGCTACCCCACCTGCAGAAGAAGACATTAAGACAGCCTGTCTACAGGATAAGATCACAGATTCTTGACTGATAATGCCAAGAAACATTTCCTAATACTTTATAATATAAGAAATTAAAAAAGTAAACAGAACAAAATGAAACCACAACATTTGGATATTCTTTCTCCTTTGTACCTATTAGATACCACAACTAAGAAGTCATTCTCATGTGACACCTACATTTATTGTGAACACTGTTTCTATCACCTGCACAGTAGTCTATAGAAATTAGTCAACTTACAGGATTAAACAGAAGGCCACCGAAGTCCAGATTGTATTTTTTTCTTCCCAGAGAGAATAAAACCTAGTGTTATAAATGAATGAAAGTTTGAAGACAGAATACTCAGTTGAAGAACCAGGTTTTAGTCTGGTCTTGGGGAGGCAGTGAAACATGACAGAAGTATAATCAGTCTTCTGGTAAAGACAGGCAAGAGCAACTGCTTTACAAACTTACACTAAGACCACACTGACTTCTCCAGGGTCTTAGTCACTGCTGCTTTACACATCGTTCAAGATATTCAATATCCCACAGCACCAAGATTTTGTGCCTGAAGTCAGGCAATGATGCTGGGTGTGTGTGTGTTACATTATGTAATGGGATGGCTATTGTGCTTACCTCAAAAAAAAAAAACAAAAAAAAAAAAAACCCAACCAAACAAAAAAACTTCATGAAAACCCAGTGAGCTGGAAATGAGCTGGAAAATCTGAAAAATAAACCAGAAAAATTATTTTCATATGTCTAAACCCACTGTCTTCCAAATCCCAGAGTGTGTTCTTTAGGATCCCAAAGCATCTTGAAATAAACAAAGTTGGGATGCTCAGCATATTCTAAGACCAAGGTACAATTGTCAAATGTGCCCTAAATTAGTCCATTTTGTTCTGATATAAGTATTTATAGAAGAAGACACATCATTGGTGAAATTGTCAGTGATGAACCAATTAAGATAAAATGTGTTAACCAGTTTCACAGGAAAAGGCTACTGTACTTTTGATTTCTCATTTCCTTCAATCATTTCAAGTATAGGCAGACAGGTGACAGGCTTAAACAAATATTTTTATAAATTTTTGTTTGTTTCAAAGAGTTCGTGTAATAGAAATTGTTAGTATAAGATTCTTTTCCCAGTTAGGTCCAGGAATTATCTAAAACCTAAAAGTTTTGTTCCTTCTCCTCCCACCTGCCATTAATTCGGCAGATCCAGGAAGGTATAACAATTTAACTGCCCTTGATCAAGTTTGTCAGGACATGAAAACACAATTTTCTCATAAGAGAAATTCTCCAAGCTTCTGAATACTCAATCTTCTAGCTAACATACAAAATAATCCGATATCATGTTATATAGAAGAATTATGATATTATGAAATTATAGTAGTATATGTTTGGAGAAACAGACACTTTCTAAAGCCTTAAACATATGATTAGATAAAAACTATACCAGCTTAAATAATTTGAAAAATAAATTGAGGGCTAGAAAGTATGGAAGGGCCTGTGAACCTGCAGGAAGAGATTGGGTTGTGTGGGGACTGTTGAACAGTGAATCACAACCACAAGGTTACCAACAAAGGACTGGTATTGATGCCTGGCTTCCTTGAAAAAACTGAATGAAGACACTTCTACTTCCTCCCCATCTCTGAAACACGACGAAAACAGCTCTATATTACAACCAGGCATAGTAGTCCTCTGAAGTCATTCCAAAAGCACAGGACCACGCTGGAGTGCGGTAATGTTTGGAAGCAGCAGGGGGGATCAAAAGCGAGTGGCTTCCTTCACATAGAATCAAGCCCTCTGAAGATAGTTAACTTACCTGAGAGGTTAGCCATGAGCATCCTCAGAAATAAAGGAGTGTAAAAAGAATCCAAATGCAGGAGAATTATTAGAAATTGGTGAATGAATTATTTTGTGAACCTTAGTGCTGGCAGAAGAGCACAAAGCAGCTAACTGGGGCAAAGATATGTTTTTTGCAACAAATAGCTAAACCAGCTTCTTTTCTTCACACTAGTGTTAGTAGTCAGACTGTGTTAATGTCTGTAAATCTCTTTGAGATCTTCCAATGGAAATTGCTATTCAAGTTTTATAAAAATATTATATAAAGGAAAAGTTACGGTGCCAGAATATATACAATGAATCTATGGGAAATCATTATTCTTCCATGTTTCAAGAATTGTTTGACAAGTTTTGAAATTATTTCTCTGGGAACTGATCTGACTTAAATGTGTTTATCCTCTGCCTTTTGTTAGCTCACGTTTGCATTTACTGTCCATTAATAATAGATGAACACAACAGCCTAAGGTACTTAATTCTTTTATGAACTGTAGATAATTCCACATTTCAGTCCTACATAACATCAACAGCATAGGGAAAACTGGAATGTGGCAAGAAGCCCAGGAAAAGGCAAGCTGAGTTGGATTGGGAATTAGCTGGAAGGATAATAGTCCTGCAAGCCAATATTCATTAAGTAATTTTATGTGCAGCAGCATAAAATCATGATACACATTTGGCATCTGGAGACTTTAAAATGCTAAGAAAAATATTTCAGTAACTGTACAAATTGGTTAACAATTGTGATGCAAAACAATTATTTCTACGTCCCTTGATCCAACTGATTCAGTTTTACTCAGCACTATTCTGAAACTCCAATACATAATCTAAAGAACTGCTTATCAGACAGCCTAGCTGTTTTCTGAGATGTTACACAATCCTTCTTCCCATTTTCCTTCTGCAGCCATCTTTTGGCCTGCATCCAAACCATGTTCACTTCAGCAATGTGGGATTAAAATTCTGGAGGTGCTTTGGCATACTCTGGGGCCTAGGCAAGCCCTATGAGGGCATGCAAATATATCAAAACTGTAAAACAAGAATTCAATAACAGTCAATAACTAATAACAAAAGCAGATAAAAATTAGCACACTTAAACTGCTCTTCTGGATTAAATTCATATCTGCTCTTGAACTGTTAAATACAAGCCGAAATAATACTACCACCTTCCAAAGGTAAGATGTTTCACCCTTTTGTAGCTCGTGATTTGCACCAGACTGCATGTTACTTATGTGACTTTTCTGATAAGTCATTCAATGGAAACTGCAAATAATATAAGCTCCACTGAAAAGCAAAAGTTATATTACTAGTAACAATTTAGTTGCTGAACTAGCCGTGTGACTCACTCAGGAGGACAGTTGCATCTCAAGGAAGATTTTTGGATTAACCCACTTAAGAAAGGTCAGTCCTACTCCATCTACCTGGATGTCTGCTAATTAGTGAAAAAGATACTATGTATCTGAATGTAGGTAGTAGACAGAGATTTGGAGTTGTTTCTTTTCTTTTTCAAGTAGCATTTCTTGTTCATGCATCTCAGTGGATTAGAATTGACCTCTGAAAATTTAATGGAGTCCTTACATATCTTACCAGATTTATCCACCGCAAAGTGTTTTTTTCTTAGTTCACAAAATCATCGCCTTTTCAAGGACAGTAACTGTTAACAATCTTACCTGTTTTAAAAGTGTCTATGTGCTAGTCATTCGCAAGAAAAAATATGTTCTGAAGAAAGTCTCAGAAATAAATTTATTTACTGCCTGAAATTCATTATTCATGTCAACAATATACATATTGACCTATGTTTTCAAATATCATATCTAGTACTTCATGTTTATTACCTCTGGAAAAATCTGACTGGAGTGTGTGCAAACCTCTCCCATGGGTCACAGAATAATGCAAACTTGAGAAGAATAGCCCCTGATTTTGTCAACAGTTCTCCCGTAAAAGATATACTATTAGATTAATAATGACTTAATCTAAAAAATTGTTGCTGGCATATATTTGTCTGTCAAATTACAACCAAGACCTTTAGGAAGCTTAATTTCTGAAAAAAAGGATTCACAGTATATGGAACTTAAATATATGAATTTATAACTCACCATCTTGGTTATAAACAACCTGTGAAGATTAAAACTCTTGACAATGCTTACAATAAGACGTCAGTTTGGATAAGAAATAATGGACATAAAGTGCAGTACAGTTACTAACTTATGAAAGGAGATTTATTATATTTTCACCTTTGGCTTGTTTACATTTCCTCTGTGCTCTTCAGTCATATGTGAAAAACAGGTAAAATGCATATTGTCACTTGTGCTTGTAATATTAGAGTCCGAGACACAGCTTTAATTTGATGAGGATTTAATTCCAAATGCAAGAGAATTGCAACTCACTAGTTCATTACATTCTTGGGGATTCTTAAGTGAAAGATTCCAGGGAAGTCTAAACAACAACTAAATACACAATCCATGGCCAAGTTAGACATAGAAGACCAACACTGGCTAAATGAACATTTTGTATTTTAATATAGTTACTCAGATAGGAAGTCTGCCTCTTCACATTGGCAAATAACTGATGACTGCAGTCCCTGGATACCAACCTTTGCCCGTTTATAAGATTTCTCAACTGCAGATGCACAACATCAGCATGTGACAAAATCACGTAGCCTTAAAGTATCTGGCATTTGAGACTTAGAATTATAGAATGGTTGGGTTGGAAGGGACTTTAAAGATCATCTAGTTCCAACCTCCCTGCCCTGGGCAGGGACATATTCCACTAGACCAGGCTGAATTTGCAATAAGTGATGAGTAACCAATAGTAGTTGGTTTATTTTAAAGTAAAATCTGAAAATTAAAAAAAAAAAAAACAAAACAAAACAAAACAACAAAAAAACCCCAAAAAAAATAATGAAACTAATCCTTTTTGTTTTGCTTTCTTTACAGGAAAATATCTAGAAAAAGGAGGATTTAAAATGCTGTTGCAATGTGCTTACATGAGGACTACTCTATTTGATTTCAAACAGTTCAAGAGTACATCTTAATTTCTTAATTCACAGAATTGTATGAGGAAAACTAGTGTTGTCCTGTTTACAACAATGCACAAATACATGGAAAACTTTAGTGGGAAAGCTGGTCTTGGTATTTTAAGGCATTTAGTGCCTCACTATTCAAAAACCATTTCGCTTCAGGTTGTGCTTGCAAAACTGGACACATTGTTTAATTATTCCATGGCTTAATTTTCTCCTTGAAGAAAAAGGCAGGTACCAACTCTAAACATGTTAATGTCTGGCACACTTGGCTAGAACATATTATTACATCCAAGGTGAAGCACTTGTGAGCCTGTGCAAGTACTTAAGAATGTTCATTATGGCAGTTTCCTGAGATCAGTGAACCTGGGTAGTATAACTTCCCTCAGTTTTAGGTATGCTATGCTGTTTAGATTATGATGCAAACATTTGCTTCCTTACAGACGGCCATCTTTTCTTGTACAACTCCCTTCGTCATCCTGCAAAAACATTTCTCATCTGCTCACCCACTCAAGTACTGCTCACCTCATCCTAACCCATCTTCTTAGGAGATCAACTATTCTTCTTCTGTATTTTTCTTAATTACTCTTCTGTGTCTATTCACTTTCCTCATACTAGCTCCACACTTCCATCTATTCCATCCAAATAAAAAGGCTGAAAAAAAGCCCTCAAGAGGTCTGCTACCTCTGTTTCCCTTTGCCTCCAAAGTAACACTTCATTTTATTTTTCTCTTTTTCATTTTTACATTACTTAAACCATGAACTTTATTTTTACTGGCTGGAGTTCTTTATACTTATATCCTAGACACTCTTTCACTATAGCTCCCTGCATCATGCCCTCTATTTTCACTTAACAATGATTGTGAAACTGAGATCACAACCTGTATCCTTACCCTTTTGAACTACAAAATTTAATTTTACTCCCTAGCTGTAATCATCTTCTATCACATTGTTGTATTTTCCTCACATCTGTCCTCAATGAATGAAATCTTCTCTACCCTCCCCTCTTGCCCAATCCCAGACATAGACTCCCAGAGTGCAGTTGCTTAATATCATCCTTTCAGTTATCACTCTGATTATGCTGTCAGCAACTGTGCCTTCTCCAGCAACTCTCCTGTCTATACTGCATTACTTCGTTTGTCTTTAAGGTCCTTGTCTATACTGCAACACCTTATTCATGACCAGCTTGCAGAGAGGTTTCTGTCTATGATCTATCAATAGTGCCAACTTCATTTTACACTTTCAAACATACCTTTCCCTACTCTCTCTGACACTAGTTTTCATTCCCAAAAAGAGTGCTGCAAAGATCTGTTATATTATGTAATTCTCTTTCTTTAAATTCTTTTCACAGCAACAGCTTGGTAGGAAAATCCTAGCCTCTGACTATTGTGCTATTATCACCCACATTATTTCTATTTATTTTCCTCTTTTCCAGCATTGCCACCTGTCCTAAATTTAGCAAGAGCTGTTTGGTACACCTCTAAATTTACACAGTGCCCACAAAACTTCTAATCCATGGCTTCAACTTAAGATTTATTAGAAATCAATGGTATCTAATAGTTGAATTTCTTAATGTTTTATTGAAGGTGATGGAATTTTAATCCTCTTCAAAAAAGAGCATACAAAAACCAGTTATACAATGACTATAAAAGAAATTATTCATTGAGCAGAACTGAACATAAGATTCTAAATGTCTCACCAGTTTTCAGGTAAAAAAGCCCAAACTCCACAGACTTTTCTACTCATGGTCACCTAGAATTTTCTCTCTCCTTAGTCAGAGACAAATCAAAAATAGACTTTGGAAGATTTCATAACAAAATAACAATAAGAAAAACTATAATGCTAAAGATAAATGGGGGAAGGAGGTAAAGAAAATTGTGCAGATAACATTTGCAACGCATTAGAATTATGTTTATGTCTCCTGTTAACACTTCTCAGACTTTAGTTTGCAATAAAGGATCCAGTTTACCATTTAGAAGATGAAACCCTCTCCCAAGTCCCCAAACCAGAAACAAAAAGCCCAGCTTGAAAAAAAAAGATTGGTTGTCTGTTGCAGAGTCCTAAGCATCCCTAAATTTCTCCATGTAATTTTTGCTTACTCTAAAAGAGTCAAGCAATTAAAGACATATATATTTGTACATACACAAGCCCTAAGGAGGACATTTTCAGAGTTTCTAGTTTTACTGAGTCTACCAAGACACACATTTTTAGGGCACACATAAATTTTTTGGGTAAGAATGTGAGAACAGTGACATTTTAAGGTACTTTCCAAATTTTTTTCTTACATACATGAAGATTTAGCCCTGTTTCCTAAGAAACAGATTGTAACAGTAGCCTAAAAGAGGAAAACATCTCACAGGGCTGGACTATTAAGAGCTGAACAAGGCATTTTTGTCTACATGACAGCATTAAGAATTTTAACGCTGAACACAACGCAGAAGGAAACAAGGATTTTAGGGCTTTGGGATGATTCTTGAAATATCAAAAAATATTGCCTCAACTTTTTCACGTTCCATTCAAACACAGAAACCTAAGTTTCTGTATTACCATACCTTTTAGTATAAAGGTTGTACTGTTTCTGGCAGCGCTCACATCACAAACCCAACAGATATTGTACTTAAATTTAGGCCACATTTCAGACTTTAAGTTCTGGTCATTTAGGAAGTGTTTCTGGTCACGTAGAAGATACATATTTGGCACTAATGTTTTCAGGAGTTCGATGATGAGACAAATGCAGACTTTGGCAAGAGTTTTGGCCCTTCATCCTGCCCAGTTGATGTGTGGAAAGGATTTAACGTTCTAACTTCTAATCACTATCTCAGCCAAATGGCATGATAGTTGCCAAGAATAAGTAAAGTCTATGAAAAGTAAAACTTTGGTTAAAAAAAAAAAAAAAAAAAAAAAAAAAAAAAGAGAGGACTTGAAAGTTTGGGCTATTATAAAACTTAAAAGGCTGTTTATTTGGAAGCATAGTAAGTTTCTAGGCGACATAATGGAGCACAAGTCCTTGAACTTCCAGGTCCAGTATATATTATGACCCATATTACTTTTCTAATTGGAAGAAAACTACAACACTAAAGGTAGATGATTCGTTGTGACGCTCTATTACTTCAGAATGCAATGGCTGACCTTTTTAAAACATAGAATTGCCAGAACCTGTAACTCATACAGTCATATAATTATTTCAAGTCTATAGGTTGCTTGTGTTGTGTGGTGCTCTTCCTCAAATGCTGGAGCTGAAGAAAGTTGACACATCTTTGAGGTTTAATATAAATGCTGAAAATTCCTCAAGTACAAGGTGATTTCCCAGGGAATACAGAAAGATCTCAAACAGTAAATTTAAAGCAAACCAAAACTTTTCATGCCTCCAGCATAAGATATAACCCCTAGACCTGTACATTTTTAGTTAGCTGTCATCTTCAGGCTCTATTTTCCAAGACTTTCTTCAAAGTTCTAAGAAATACACGTGCTGAAAACAGTTCTTTTTGTTTGGTAATAACAAAAAAAAAAAAAGTCTACAATTCCTGCATCTTTGTAATCAGCTCTTTACCATTAATAACAGAAATCATCGAAAAATTTTTAAAATTTTAAGCTTAAAATTTTAAAAGTTCTTAAGCTAGGTCTCAAGAGAAACTTCTGTTAATCAGCAACTGTAATTTTGAATTAAATTAAGTGGCTCTTTTTCATCATGTTGCTCTTGTATCTTTCTGCCTTATTTTCTCTTAAAGGTTAGAAATCTGCTGTTTCCTTTCTTATGTCTTTATTCTAGCAAGCACTGGACATGGTGTGTGGACTCATCACAGTGGTGACTCCAATCAAATCCCTGTTCCCACGAAAATAAAGTTGTAACATGTAATAGTGAAAGAAATTGTGAAGAGATTGAAATAGAAGCCTTAAACTCTCTTGGCTAATGAAAGTTCTGTATTATTTTGCAGTTTTTGTTATTATTTTGTTACTTGTGTTATTTTTACTGCTTCAAACAAAATCAATAGATTAATTAACCCTTTAATTAGCTTTTAAGTTTACCTAATAGTTTCTGTCCTCATCTATAGCTGTATGTACTACTTTGACCATTTATATAACTTCTGGGAAAAGAATGCTAATTTAGGGAAAATTCCCCGGGGCTAATGCCCTCCTCATGAAAATGTAACAGTTACATTAATAGCTATATTACGCCAGCAAATAAGATACTAGGAGACAGTATTATTACAAGACACTTAGAGATTAGGTCTCCATGTGTCTCCATTCTTAAATGCATGTCCCACAGCAGGTGCAAAAATGGGAGCCTGCTATAATTTTATCCTCCACAATGGCACAAATTTTCCTTTGCTTAACACTTTCAGAATCCTATACAAAAATACTCACATATAAGCTAGTCAAACTCAAGGATACAAAAAACTCCCTAGAGGTTATCTACTTTGAAGTTGGAAGGAATTTTAAAGGTACAAAATCTGACCTCTTGTGTAAGAGCCCACATAAACCTTTGTCTATTAATTCCTAGAGCAAATGGATAATTTCTTATTGAACTAGAATCTCTCTCAAGGACAAAATGGGCACTTTTCGAAACCATTTTGAACCTCATAAAGTATTTATCAGCACTTCTTGCCCTTAAGCACAAATGAAGCTGCATTCAAACTACTGAAATAAGTGCAGACAACACTTGACCTTTTTCTTAAATTGCTGGAATGATTGAACCATGTGAGGAAAAGTTTAATCTTTTCTTTCTTGAGGATATCTGAGTGTATGGGTTTCTTCTAAAAGCATGATATGAAATGATGAACTTTAGATTTAAATACCTTAGGAGCCCTATATGAAAATTAAAACCACAGTGATGAGATTTAGAAGAACCATATCCAGTTTCTTACTATCTCCTGTACTGGACAAGCTGAAGTAGACACAGAACACAAAGACTAAGAAAATGAGAGTCAGTAAAGAGAGAAAGTTTGATTTCCTACAAATGAAAATAAGTCCTAAAGATGGACAAGAAGATAATAACAATAGAACAAATAATCAAGCTGTGGAAGTTCTTTGACTTGGAGATATTTATTTTATATTTTCTGTGAAATGTGCAACTGTTGACCAATCTCATTAGGACAGAGTAATTTTCAAACTATGAAGTTGACTGAAGGTTCCCTACAGCCTAAAAGTTATAACTGAGAACATGACACCTTTTTAATGAACTCAAGATTACATGTTGACAGCGACCTTGAAAGAAAATAGATATTTCCAGGCAAGGAGATATTATCATGGTTAGGATAAGAAAATAAGGTGAAGTTAAGTCGCATCAGGTGGCTTAGGGGAAAAAGATGTACACTGTGTTTGCCTTCTTGTTCATAGTATGGTCCTAGAAAGGTCTTTCAATAGTCTTGAAAAAGACTTTTTGGAAGAGATGTTCTTGCTTTCACCTTGTGGGTCAAACCTCTGCTAATGTAACAGATCATGAAGTACTCTTTCAGAACTTAATCCTGTTTTCTCTGGTATCCAAAGGGACAAATCAAGAACCCAATGCAATTAATTTTCTTCTACTTTCCAGTGTGCATTTATTCACTGTAAATTATCTCCATTTTTTTCTTATGTCTGTCTTAGAAGATTCTTTCACTTCCACATCAGTTACCCATAGTGTATTCATATTCACTCATACAACCTCTCATATTTAGCCTTTGCTAAATAAATTAAGTCCTACAGGTCTGTTCTCTTATGTCAAAATCTCCATCAGTTTAACTATGCTAGTAGCCCTTGTATTCAAAAGCTCGCAGAAATAAAAGGAGCTGACCATAAACACACAGAGAAAGTATGCTGAAGGTCTTGCCAGGACTCTGTACAATAGTGTGAATGCTTCCCTTCCTTTGTAGCACACATTCTCAGTTCACTGAAGAACCACAGCTTTTCTTCATTGGCAACTGTCTTCTGGACTTTCACAACCAGAAAATCTTCTGACATTTCTAGCTGAATGAATTCCAGATTGTAGCAGAATGTGTTGTCATTAGCCCTCAATCCTACAAGCCTTCAACATTTTGCAACTTATAACATATTTCATGGTTATCCATATCTATTACTCTAATCCTCATGGTCACTCATCTTCTCCTGTATATCTTGGTCCTTTTCAACACATGTAACTCTCAGCCACATTGTCATCAGAGTTTAATTAATATACACTCCCTTTTTTGGCACAAAGTTATTAACTAAAATATCCCATGACCTCTGTCTCACAAAAGCCTGCTAAAAATTTCTTTACAGTCCAAGAACACCCTTTTTCTTAAAAACTGTAACAGATCACCTTTAACTGAGTTCTTACTCTTCTTAAAATCCTTTCACTGATCTCCCACATTTTGCAGTCAGCATACTACATACTATAGCCAAGAGTAAAACCTGAGTAATTTTGATGGTCAAATTAATGATGCAGATTTTGTTTTGCAAATGGATGAGTAAACCTAGAGTACTAATTCTGATTTGGGTGCTACTTGGCTAACACACCACTCTTGAAAGCAATATATTATGGAGAACACTCCAGCATTTCTGCAAGGGCAGCTGTGTAACATAAAGGGTATTTTAAAAGACAAATGTGTCCTTTCTGTTATCCTTGTTCTTCTCTTGCTATGCAAGCGATCATTCTGCAGGTGGCCCAGGATTCCTTCTCCCCTTTCAGAAATTCAGCCTATGCCTTTAGTCTGGAAGCAGCTTGAGTCTAAGCTGGCTCATTGGCTTCTCTGTGCCATAGCATATTCAGACTATCCTATAAAAAAACAGTGTCTCTTCACTGTGCCACTAGCTCAGAGTTTACAGCTCAGGCTTCAGGATGAAGAAAGGCACCAAAACTATCTGCAGAGCAGGCTTGGCGCCAGAAGCAATAGTGTCATTCGCCCAGCTCCATACTCCAGCTACTGAACACTGGCAGACACAAAATGGCTTTCCTCACAATTAACTGCAATATTATAGTGTCTGCTGCCCAGCTAATTCACAATCCAGCTAAGCTGCTAAATAACACAGCTATTACACTTGCATTTTTCAAAGAATACTGTACTATCCTGTATCAATTCAATTCAAAACCAAACAAACCAAAAAACTCAGTTCCTGAATCTTCAATTAAACATCCCAATTCTATCAGAGTTCTGGAACTCCAATTATTTATGCTTCCCTCCCAAATCCTGATCTCCTAGTCTAAATTCATTGTACACTCTGAGTTCTGCTTCCTTCTTGGCTGCAGTTGTTTCCCTTCCTTTAGTCACTTCTGCTTCTAACATCACCTCCAACATCCCCGTCCCTACTGACAAAAGACAAACCTTTCTTGTAGTTTTGGAGCAGTGTTGAGAAGATAATTACTATTTATTCCATTATCCCAATTCAATGTCCTCTTTTTCCTTCAGTCTTTATTTAATCACCAAGTAATATTTTCCATTTGTTTTCATTTTTACCCTTTTGACTTTTGCACTTGACTTTAGATGGTGATTAGTCCTTTTCTATTTTATTCCCTGAAGGCTCACTACTTATGCCTCATACACTTTCTGAGACAATTATTTACTTAGTTGTGAGAGAAAACCTTTTCCCTACTGTTTTTCCAATTCGGAATACAAGCTCAACATACTTTTACCATGTCTGAGTTAGAGAAATTTCTATCCTCCTCCATAATAAAGTCCTTGATTTTACACTTCATTTAAATTAGTGTGCTTGCAATCACTGTAATCTGATCCCTACAACTATATCGCACCAAAACTGAGGCCAAAATACCATCACGTTGTTTGTGTGACTCTTCAGTAACCACTTCACAGAATGATGGGGTTCTGTTATTACTGCTCTCTAAGTTTAGCTCTCATAACAAGACAACAACCTCTTTTTTCCACTAGCAGTGTTTTTTTCACAACTATTTGTATATTAGAATTAAGGAACTGATGTCCTCACTGCCTGCAATCTTGGTATTTCCCCTCAGTTTCCCTCCACGGTGTTTCAACTGCCTAACGACAGAAGACCTCTTTCTCTTGAGCCTTTTTACGGGTGGGCTGAGCCGGGAGATCCCTGCGGCCGAACAGGTGCGGCACAAGAGATCAGGCGGGGAATCCCTGGAGCGCTCCACGCGCCCCCCGCGCACCGCACCTCTGGGCGGGGCAGCGTGTGCGAGCTCCCTTCGCTCGCAGCCGTGAAGCTCCGGGCCGCAGGGAGCACAGCTGGTGGGGCGTCGGTATGAGGGGCTAGGCAGGCGCTCACCTGCGGCAGGCAGAGCCCGGCTGCTCCCCGATCCCTGAGGGCGTGTGAGGGCCGGGAGCCGCT
>VZTE01004276.1:1630790-1726871 GCA_013397775.1 Eulacestoma nigropectus
GCCGGGGCCCGGCGGCGGCGGCGGCGGCGGCTGCGGCGGCGATGGCGATGGTGAAGGAAACGATCCGGGTGTACGCGCGGGTGAAACCGCTGGGCAGGCGGCAGCAGGCGGGGGTAGGCCAGGAGCTGTGCCCCGGGGGTGCACTGGGGAGGCTGGGGGGAGCCAAGGGCTGCCCGGGGACCCGCATTCCCCGCTCAGGTGGGGGGAGCGGGGCCCCTCCTCCCCTGAGGAGGGGCCCCTCCACCGCAAGGGGCTCGGGGGGCTGCCCGGGGCGGAGGGGCTGAGGCGTCGGTGGGTGTGCGCTGAAAAACTCCTGCGCTCCGAAGCCTTAGGAAGTTCATGAAACCACGAAGCAGAGGAGTTTAGGCTGTAACTGTTGGGGGAAGTGGGTGAGGAACTTACTTCCAGCCTAGTTATTAGAGAAGGGCTCCGCAGGAAAACACTGACACGCGTCACTGGGTTTGTGCAGTTCAACAGTGTTCTGAGCGAGGGAGGGGAACGTGTTGCTCCCAGTGTACAGCTGCCCTCCCAAGGGATAATAAAGATAATGAAAGTGTTCCCCAGGAACCGTGCATTTAGGTCTCTTAATTGCCTTCTCGTTTTAAACCAGCTCTTCTCGTCGTAACCTTTGTCTTGTCGTAGCCTTTCCTAATATATTCTCCCAGATTTTTGGAAAGGTTTGCGCTGGGGGCTGTGCTTTGTTTTTTATAACATCACAGATAATAAAGTGGTTTAGTAAGCAAATTATGTCAAAGAGGCTACACTTTTGTTTCAAATATTATTGTACTGTTTACATGGTGACAGGATAATGCTGGTATGTGCTGGTTTTGTTGTGTAGTATTTAAGGAAGGTCTGCTCACGTATTAGTGCAATTTGTAAAAGGTTTATCTCCAGACAATTACAGGTGCTAAGCTTAGGTAAGTGTTAGATCTAAGGGTAATGCTGTTGTATTGATTAAATTATTGCGTGAATTCATATCCATCTTTATTAGAGTTACTCAGTTGATGATGAGGAACCTCTGCCCAGTCTGGAGATTACTGTGCCACGTGACTTAGCAGATGGGTTCATCAATAATAAACGAGAAAGCTACAGGTTCAAGTGAGTAGAAGCCTTGTCTTTGTACTCTCTGCCTTTAGTGATTGACAACATTATGTGTAGTGATACAGATATATAGAATCAGGAAAAGTCTAATTTTAAAATTAAATTATGGTATAGATGGGTTTATTTTTATACAACTCCCTTAACAAGAATACTTCAGCATATGCTCTTTACCACAATGGGTCTGATAGCATTGGGTAAAATGGTCATGCTGTTGTCTGTCCATTGCAAGTTATTATGCATTCCTTAGTCTCATCTCAAAGATTCATTTATCAACTCTTCTATTTTTGCATCTTGTTTTGAAGTTGTGTATGAAGACTGAAGCAGGACTGTGTGTTCTCTTGTGATCTAATGAGTTGTAGGCTGGCTAAAGAAGTCTTGATGCAAAAAACTGTTTAGAAACTCTGTTTTAGAGATAGCCAAAGCAAGGTAAAGAAAACCAGAAATTGTTGAAAGAAACAATGGTTTCTTGGTTGTAGTACGTACATATTTTTTAGGAACTTAAAATCAGTACAGCAATATCAGACATTTTTATTACTTCAACAGAAAAGTGAGACAACACTTTAAAATTTTGATGATGAATAAAGCTAGATATATAATCACGTCTAATGATGAGGTTGAGACTGTCTTTTTCTACTTTGGATATTCTTTAATTTTTTATAATAAACAATAAGTAATTCGTTTCTCTTAAAAAAAAGAGCTCCACATAAACAACTGCAACTCAGACTGATGTCATTTTACATCAGCGAAGGTAATCTACTTGGGAAGAGAGGAGCTGCCCTCTCCAAATAGATTAATATGCAACACTTTTTTAGGTCGCAGATGCCCAAGCCTGACTTAATAAACGCTGATATTTTTCTCTGACTTTATAATTTATTAAAACTCTGTAGAGGTGGATTTTGAGAAACCCTATGCCTTATTACCCTTAAGACAATAATTGAGCTACTTGACTGATAAAACATTAGCAGGATAGAATATATGTTTTGTGTATGGCATTTGTCTGTGATACTGTACCCACTGCGTGGGTCAGCACGGTGCCTTTCTACACACCTGGTGTCCATAAGACCTTTCTGCACACCCTGGGAAGTTCTCTGGGAGTATAAAGTTCCAAACGGGGGGGCAACACAGCAGAGCACCAGCAGTATAGGAGGCTGCTGGAATATGTGGATGACAACTTCCTAACATACAGTTAAAAAGCCAATCAGGATATTTGCAAACAAGAATGGACTGTTGAGGGATATTAAGCCTGGAGGTAGCTTTGACTGCTGTGGCCATGAGATAGTGAAATTCAGGGTACTGGGAGAAGGGAGTAAGGCAAAAAATAGGATCGCAACCCTGGACTTCCTGAATGCAGACTTTGGCTTGTTCAGGGATCTGCTGGAAAGAATTCTCTGAGACATAGTTCTGGAGAGATGTCCAGGAAAACTGGGTGATTTTCAAGGATCACCTTCTCCAAGCTCAAGAACAATCCATCCACATGAACAGAAAATGATGGAAAGGCAGCAGGAGGCCTGACTGGATGAGGAAGCATCTCCTGACTAAATGGCAATATTAGAAGTAGAGGTAGAATGGGTGGGAGCACTGTTAGGTGACCCAGGAATGCTGTGTGAAGAATGGAATTGGGAAAGCCTAGATAAGGACAGTAAGGGGTGCTGAAAACAATCTGAGCTGCTGGGCTCAGAGGGCTGTCAGCCAGGCCAGCTGGAGGCCAGTCACTCGTGTAGCCAATACAAGGGTCCAGTCCTGTTTAGTGTTGATGACCTGGGTGGTGGGACCAAGTGTAACTTCAGCAAGTTCACAGACAGTATGAAACTGAGAGGAGTGGTTGATGCATCAGCTGTTTCTGCTGACCTCAAGAGACTGAAGAAACGAGTCAATAGGAATCTAATAAATTTCAACAAAATGAAATACCAAGTCCTGCTCCCACTGAGGAATAACCAGGGCAGGCTCAAGGATGACTGAAAGCAGACATGCACACCTTGTATACTGGTAGACAAAAAATTGGACATCAGTCAGCAGTACACCATTTGCAGCAAAGAAGGTCAACAACCCCTGGACTGCATTGCTAGCAGATCAGGGAAGTTGGTCCTTCCCCTCATCAAAACCAGTGAGATCACATCTCGAATTCTATGTCCAGTTCTGGGCTCCAGCAAAGGGACATAACGGTGATTAAGGGACGGGAGAGTCTAACATGTGAGGAGAGGCTGAGGGACCTAAGACTGTTCACCTCAGAGAAGGCTCAAGGCGATGTTGTCAATGTCTATTAACACCTGATGGGGAAAGGGGAGATAGAGGAGGTGGAACCAGATGCTTCTCAGTGGTGCCCATGTGCAGGACAAGAGTTAATGGGCACTAATTGAAATACAAGAAATATCACAGAATTGTAGAACAGCTTGTGTTGGAAGGAACCTTAAAGATCCTCTAGTTCCAACCCTCTCTGCCACTAGACCAGGTTGCTAAGAGCTTCATACAGCCTGGCCTTAAACACTTCCAGGGGTGGAGCATCCACAGCTTCTCCGGGCAACCTGTTCCAGTGCCTCAACAATCTCACAATAAATAATTTCTTCCTAATACGTAATCTAAATATACTCTCAGTTTGAAGCCGTTCCCCCCTGCACTGCCACTACATTTCCTAGTACAAAGTCCCTCTCCATCTTTCTTGTAGGCTCCCTTCAGGTACTATAAGACTGCAATTAGGTCACTCCAAGGCCTTCTCTTTTCCAGGTTGAGCAATTCCAATTCTCTTAGCTTTTCTTCAAAGGAAAGATGCTCCACCCCTCTAATCATCTTAGTGGCCTCTTGTGGACTCGGTCTAACAGGTCGATGTCCTTCCTGTGCTGGTGACCCCACTGTGAAGTGATCAAATACTGGAACAGGTTGCCCAGAGAGGTTGTGCAGCCCTCATATGTGGAAATAGTCAAAATCTGACTGGACAGAACCCTGTTCTGGGTGTCTTTGCTTTGAGCAGGGGGATTGGAGCAAATGATCCCTTCCAACCTCAAGGATTCTGATTCTGTAAAATAACTGCAGATATTTTCTATAGAAAGTGACAAAACATATTGAATTAAATATCTCCTTGTGACCTATAGTAATTGTGCAGCAGAATAAAGGAGATAGCTTGAAAAAATGTGAGCCTAGCTGTACTAGTGGGATGCTGTATTTGGTTATAGTGTAATCTATTTATCCAGGATTCAGTGTGGTGCCAGTTACAAACACTAATTCTCTTGATAGATTTAAAATACGGTTTATTTTTTTGTAAGCCACATCATTTTATCAGAGGATTTTATTGTACAGATCTTGTCAAAGCAGCTCTGTGTACAGCCTATTTATGTACAATAGCACAACAGCAAGCTGTGGTTAAGACTACAGGGAAAACATTGTACTAAGTTATGTAAGCCTAATGATGTAAACATTGACTATTGCAAACACAAACAAAAATATATGAATCAAGTAGTGTTTTAACATTCTAAGCAATTATTATTTGCTTAATATTTTCAGATTTCAGAAAATTTTTGGTCAAGAGGCAAAACAAGATGTGATTTTTGACAGCATTGCCAAACCAGTAGCAGAATGGTACGTTGTTGATCTTGCAAGTAACCAGGGAGAAGCTATTTCTGCTTTTGTTGTATTACTTGGAGGAGAGCTGGCAAGTCTTTGTCTCGTAAAAGTGGATTGGTGTTCTAATTTTCTAAATACTGACACATTTGAATCCAGGAGGTATACAATCCCCTGAGAATTTCATGCATACTAAGGTTCCATTTTTGATTCTTAAAATAGCAATGCTACTGTTGCCTCTTTCGTTGTCCGAAATCCATGCCCAATTATTCTTTTTTTTGTCTGTAATATAAGCTGACTTCATTGCCTTGGAAAGGAATTCCCTATATAGTTTCATGAAAAGGTAAACCTAACAAAAATCTTATCCCTTCCCCCCCCCCCTAGTTTTCATTAAGTTAGGGACTCTCATTAATATCTGTGGATATATTCCTAAATCTTGTCCTTATTACTTTTGTCTTAACATGTAAGGCAGCGCTTTTGGCACTGTTTGGTTCTTTTCTCCTCCATTTTCATAATCAAACAATGCTGATATTTGGCAGTTTGCAAAGGCAAATATTTAAGTCTGATGAAGACTTCTGCATTCATTGTGTGGATTGAATGCCACTCTGAAACAGGTGGATTTTCCAATATGCCATTCTCTTTGCTCAGTTTACTGTCTACCTTGCTGAAATTTGTACTGGTTTTAGTGAGGGAGAAAATCCCATGCTGGAGGAAGCAGAATTTCTGCATAGTGTTCAGTTGTTTATCAAACTTACTGCTCAAAATCCAAACTTGTAGTGAGTTAGGAAGTACTAATTCAAGTGCCAACTTTCTCATTCGTTGTCTGACCCATCTGTTGGTTCAAGCTATGATTCTGCAAATTATTCCTCAAGCTATTGCACAGTCCTGTGTTTAGCACTGTAGGAAAACAAACATCTTCAGCTGGACGCTAAGCCTTTCTCAAGTTGATCCATGGAAGAAATACATATCTATCTCTTTATAATTTCATTTTCTTTCTTCCCACCTCTCCTATTTTCTTCTCTAAAGTCCCACATAAAGCAGAAAAGTAATTGACAGTGAAAATGAAGAGCCAGTGAATTTGAAACTTCATTAGAATAAGCTAAATAGACTTAAAAATGCTTGTTATGTTTTCTCATCCAAAAGATATTTCTTTTCTTATCTGACATTATCACATATAGCTTCAGATTAGCTCATACACTTAACTTTAAATATTTCTGGGTTCAGTGTTGACTGCAAAAAAATTTTTTATCTTATTTGAGTGTGTTTGGAAAGAGAAGGGTTAAAAGTCTCATTGTTACATACTGTGGACTTAATTATCCTCAACAAAAGCTTAGAGTATCAAAATTAACTAGTAAGAGATTGGCTAATTTTTTTCCCTTTGGAGTGTTTTTCTAGAATATGGAAATGTTTTCCAGTTAAATATTTCATCTATACAGTGCTCTAATAAACAGGAAGGGGTATTCTTTTCCTTTATTTCAGTGTTAGCTGATAAATGATTTTTTTTTAATATTAATTTTCTCCATTATGTAGACTTTCGTTTCGGGGTTTAGATATTTTTAAGTACTTGAAGGTACTTAAATGCTATTAAAGTCAATGGTGTTTAGGTATACAATTATCTCCAAATAGCTGAGTCTTTATCTTTAATGCTAAAATTGACTTATAAAACCATTCTTAATGAAATCATGATTTTGTCTCTGAGTGTTATAATGTGGTAAAGCTTGTATTCTAAATGATGTTTGTGTTGTTACTGATAATACTGAAGGATAATTTTGCTTGTGTTTTTATGATAGAGTAGACGATAACTGAAGTACGTTCATGTTTTTATCCACTCCTTTAATTTTTTACCTCTTTTTAAACAGAAATATATATTTCAAAATGTCTTCAGAGTCATGAGGTTCCTTGGCTAATGGAGTCCTGAACTGGGCCTGAAATTTATTTCACTCTATGGTTAATTATACCATTTTCCTTTCCATTATGGAACAATAAGAATTGCCCTGTTTCTCCTAAAGACCACAGTTTTTCATAGCAAAATGTTCTTCATTATTTGTTTCTTTCAAAGTCAACATTCTCTTGCATGAAAAAGCTGTTGCAAATAGACACATTTCTGTTGGAGTCGCTTTACTAAGGGAACAGTTTTTGTGTGTGTATTGCCAGGGAAAAGAAAGTAGCAGGAAAATATCAATGAAACAGTTCAGTAACATTTTGAGGCTCTTTGTCACGCATTCTTACAGTCCTGAGAAAATTCGGTTAGAGACTTGAGTGCTCAGAAAAAAAAGTCTTGGGCATTGTTTAAACTAAAACCAGAAATGCAGTGCTCAGGATTCTAAAATCTTTCTAGTTTGTTCTTGGATGGATGGAAATTGGATGCAACTTTCTTCTCTCTTTTCTTTTTTAATTGTTTTTTGCCTTTTTAAGTGTGTTTTCTTTGATGTTGGGCCGCTACTTCTCTTTCTGTAAGTCCAGTTACATTGTCATCTTGCCTGTGGTTTCAGAGGCACCAGACATTAATTTGTTGAATTCGCTTCTTAGTCAAAAGTGCCAGTCTCTGCAAACTGTTATGAGCATGTGATTTGCTTGAACTTTATTACTTTTTTATATCCTTGGGTCATCTCTTGCATTGTTTATTTTCCTTTTAATTTTAAATATATATTCTTGATAATGTTTTTTTGCAGAGTCAACTTGATGTTTAAGAAGCAACACTAATTCTGTTGCTCTATCATAAACAGGGAAAATAAATAACATCCTACTTTAACAGTTTGCTAATGAGTAAGCATTGCTTTAGCCTCACAACTAAAAAGGGCTACTCCTAAAATGTTACAAATATTAGTATTATGATTATGTATACAATCAGAAATTAGGTAGAAAATGTTAGCTGTTTTGAATTAGTTGGGTTTTCAGTTCTAATATGGCCAATGTTTTGGTATTTGATTTCTTCATTTATTAAATAATAACATTTGAAAATATTTTCTCTTCAGATGTCTCATGCAAATAAGAAGTAGCTCAGCTGTTTATAAACCTAATGGCAATCACCTGTGATCTTTTGAAAAGTCTGATGGCCGTGGGGATAATGCTCCCATCATTGCTGCAGGTTCTGGTTTCTTCTCATGTGCTATGTTTGTCCTAAGAATTAGCATCGGTAATATATAAACTACTTCAGTTTACTCTCTTCTGGTTTTGTGGGGGTTTTTTTCTGCTGTGTATTCTTACAGAAAATGTAGCAAAAATATTTTTATTAACAATTATCCATTTTGTACCTGGATATATTTGTCACACAGTGTTGAAAGTAGTGGTTTGGCTCATCTGCATCACAAAGACCTGTAGAATCTATGTATAGCAAAAGGACACATTGTTCCGGATGTCAGCTTGAAAGAAATGTAGCTGAAACTTTCCCTTACATTGAGAAATTAGATAGTAATGCTAGTTGTTCTTTCTCAAAGGGAGTACAATTATGAGGCAATAAAAAGTGAAAAGTGTCACTGATGTTTCTTCTTAAATGACAGTTGCTTGTGTTTGTTTTGACTTAAATTGTGCAATTTAGAATTGTTCAAGAATGGGCTGCTTATTATAAGTTACAGTTTGACAACTTTGATTCAGAATATCTTTGTGTCACTTATCTGTTGCAGTGTTTATGGTGAAATTCTAAATATATTTAGAGATCTTAGTCAAAACAAGAAAATATGTTACTTTTTTTTTTTTTTTTCTGTAGGAAAACATCTGAAATTTCTAAGGAAACTTGCCTGCACTAATCTCTCAAAAACAGCTACATGCACATTTGGAAATCAGTTTTGTTTTTTAAAGATGAGGCATTACCAATTTGGATTTGTTCCACAAATCTGACAAAGACATAAAGAAAAAAATGTCATACTGAGATACATTGTTTACTTTAATTAAAAGAAACTTAGTCTGACCTCCAAGTGTTAGAAGATACCTGAAAACTGAGTCACTATAAAGACAAATTCTCCTGGAAACTTATTTTCCAGATCCTTGAAATTAAGTTCTTCCTTCTTTTTATCTTCAGTATAATTGGGGGAGGTGGTTTTGCCAGGACTGTGTTAATTATTTTTTAAATATCGATGAATTGAGTTTTTTTGAGATAAAAGAAAGGAAGGAAAGTGAGAGACATTGGTAAAATTTTTCAGGTCTGCAATAAACTGAGATAAAGAGAGGGCCAACAGTATCCAAATATCAAAGATACTGGTGTTTTCTGCTTTTTTCATTAGTCTAGTATTTTATAGTTATTGAATATTTGTTTCAGCCACATGCCTTTATGTTTCTACTTATTTAAAATGAAGATGGCAGAACTCAGGTAAAATTAATAATATGAAGCTGAAATAAACTAACAAAATAAAAGTAAAGTTTTTAAGATGAAAGTTGTTTCTTGTTCTTAGGATTTTCTCTTACCTACTTAAAAACACAGGATTTAGTCTTACTTAATAAGGGTTTTTCTTGGTTTTATTTATTCATATTATAAATATGTTTGTACAAAACTTTCACTTTGAACTTTTTCAACAAATTTGAATAATTAGGTAAGATCTCTGTAGGTCATCTGGACCAACCTTCTGAGGAAAGCAGGTCTAGCTTCTAGATCACATTTCTCAGGCCCTTGTCCAGTAGAGCTTCAAAAATGTCCAAAGATGGGAATCCCACAATCCATCCAGGAACCTCTTCCAAGGCTTAACTGCTCTCACTGTGAAGAATATTTTCCTTATACCCACTTGGACTTTCTTCCCTTGTAACTTGTGACCACTGCTTTGTGTTCTACTGCCGTAAGCCTCTGGGAGGAGTTTGAGTCCATCTCTAATGATCCACTGCAGAAGGTGGCAATTAGGTACATGTAAGGCTTTCTCTTCTCCGGGTCGATAGGAAACAGTTCATTGGGCTTCTTGTGCATGATGTGCTGCAGCCTGAACTCAATTGGGTCTATCAGGCTCACTCCAGTTTCTTTAGAGCATTTTTCATCTACTGGGGAGCCCAAAACTGGGGACAGAACTCAGGGAAAAGAGTTTCTTTTCTTTTCTTTTTTTTTTTTTTTTTTTGAAATTTTTGACGGTAACCGTTCTGTTTGATTGAGCAAAAACAGTGCAGCAGCAGAAGAAGCAGAGTTCTTGGTTATACTTAGGCAAAAGCCTCCCTAAAGTCTCATTAACAATGAGCACAGAAACAAATGAAAAGTTCTGTGTCCGTAAGCTTTAAATAGAACAAATGATCTTCACTGGAAATTAAAACAAAATGTAGTCAGAAAACCCAACCACAATAAAACAACCTCAGTCTGCTTTCAACCTCTGTCTACTGTCACTGGGCTTTTACCACTATTTATATTGTCTCAGATACTCAAGGACAAAGTACTGAATGATATTTTACACTGTAGTAGCTACCCATAAATTGTCTAGCTCTCACTAGAGGAATTTCTCACTTGAGGAATGTTAGGCAGTTGTAAACATAACATATCTATCAATTTAAGTGGAATTGCTTCCGTGAGTTATACTTCTGTATCACACTATATTTAGGAATTAGACATCTTTCAGGAATGAGACAAGGCAGTGGAGTGACTGGAACTGCCAGTTCATAGCTTTGTAACAGCACTCATTTAAATAGGGGTCTGAAATGAATTTTCCAATGAGAAGTTCGTATCTCATTGTGCATGTTTTTAAATCACCACTAATTACAAGTAAGTTAGAATATGCAAGTTAATTGATAAGTGAGGAAGAAAATTTGAGGGCAAAAAACCCACATGGTGTTGCTCTCCTTTACCTTAATGTAAAAATTGTCCTATGCCAAATAATGGATAGTTTCTCAAAGTCCAAAATGCAGAAGAGAGAGCATGTTATAATTCATTTTTCATAAAGCCAAAACTGATTTTCTTGAGCAATCATCATTACATAAGCTTTTATGTAACAATACTTGGGTTATTAAGTGGTATTAAGGTTGTACTGAAAGTGGAATATGTAATGAACATTTCCTTCAGCTTTCTGCTTTTCTATTATATGTCTCTTTTTCAAAACAAGAGAAGTATTAAAATTAAGAGTATTCCATGGAAAAATATTTGTAGAATGTGTGTTGGGAGTTTCTAAGGTATTAGATGTACTTTTGATGCATGCAGGTAAGTGCAAATCCTGCAGTATGTTTAAGCATTTACAGCAGAAAAAAATCTGCATCAAATTGACCCCCTAAAACTCAGTGACATATTGGAATGGAGGTCATTGAATTGAATAAGCTGTGCATCATGGTCTTACTTAATGATACTTTGCAGGTGGAGAATTCTTTCCTAGTGGATATTTTAGTATTCTGGTTAGAAAAATACTAAAAGTATTGCAATTTCTGTCTCAAGCACTGTTATTGTGGGAGATTTTTGATAGTCTATGTCATAGCTGGAGGTAAAACTTGAAGATTTTTAATTTATCCCATCACGTTGCTGTCATGATATATGATTAAGTTTATTTAGCAGTGGGATCAAATCAATCTCCTTAGTCAGCTATGTGCACAAACCACCTTTTGCTTGGAAAATGTGTGATTTAAATTCTAGGCAACATAGAGGATATGTTCAGTGCCTTCGTTTTGTTTAAACTTGTTGCTGTTTAGCTCTATTAGGTGAAGCACAAGCTGTTGTTTCTAAAAACCAGCAGTAAGTTTTCAGTGCTTGATCAAAAAGGAAGCATTCAATTCTTTGAGTAAAATGTAAGAACAGATCTAATCCTTTTCTAAACTATAATCATCTTGAAGAGGACATATAATTTGATGATAAATTATAATGCACAATAAAAGGATAAAGAAGATTTTGGCGTGTAGTAAACAATAATTATTCATACTTCGGGAGTTGCTTGCCTGCAATTAATGCTATTATTTTCTTTTTTTCCCTGCACTCTGTCTTACTCTGATTTCCACCAAGCAAAATCTTTTTGCACAATTTTGTGTTATTCAATGATACAGACTTTGCTAAAGAGACTTGTTTATTGCATAAATACTTCCTGATGAGCTCGTAATACTTAGCAGGTAATAGTGATGTTTCTTCACCAATATTTTGCTTTAAATTTACTTTTCTTGCAGTGATCAAAAAGATAAGACTAACATTTATCATCCCACCCACCTTAACATGCAGCAAACATATGTAGATGTGGCTACATAGATGTACATGTTTCCATTTCCAATTAATATATCAAGCAAACATTATTTTTTCTTACATTCACTTTTGTGATATGTGAGTCTTCATATGACTTGACCACATGTATTTTCACTAAAACACAAAAATAAATATTCAATTTTAAAATATATCTTTACCAATTGTTGACATAATTATCATTTATGCTACAAGATCTGGAAATCCTGATATTCTGGCATCACGTGTTAAATCTAAAATATTGAGATTCAATTTGATTACTTCTGCTCTCTTTGAATTTGCAGCTTTTGACCTTTTGGGGCCTTTCTTGGCAGTCATGAAACTGAAATCTTCCATACATTAATAAGAAGCCATGAAGACAGCTCAGTATATTAAATGAGATTGAAATACAACTTTCTGCAGACCTATTGCATGTCTGTGTCTTCCCTGAAATGTCATGTTTTTTGTGGAAATCTTACCCTAACAGAATTCGAAGTCTTGGGCAGGTTTCTTTGAGATTTCCTTATATGAAGAAATTGAGGCCAATGATATTTGTCCCCATTCAATGAATATTATTGTTCACAGGTATGAACTTCAACAAGTCAGACTTACTGCTCATGCATGTGACAACTTAAGTTTTTCCTTTACATTTAATTTGGTCTATATTTTCTGGATAGAAACGTGGAATATGTGGTTATAAGCCATACAAGCAAAGCTGAATCAACAAATTATTTATTAGAAACTGACTTTTTTATATCTATTATTCTTTTCTTGTTATAAAAACTAAGTCTATCACCAAGTTTTACAAATATGTGCCTGCATGTTTTAGTGACCAATGAAAATGATCCCTCTGAATTCTGCAATAGAATGAAACAAATATATAAATTTAGAGAAGATTTTAGTCATCATATTTAAAAGATATTTTTCTCTGTAGGAGGCATTTTTAGTTCTAGCTTGGTATTGATAAAAAAAACCAAGACCCTCCAGTAATTCTGACAATCATAACTTTGGTAAAATATGCTAGAGACAGATTTCTTCAGCAATTTTTTAGCTAATGTGTCTGGAAGTCATCCATGAACTTCTGAACAGGGTGCTATACAATATTGTGTAAGTGCATGAAAGATCTTTTCTGCAAAGCCTCTCCTTGGATCATGGGTCTTTGATGTGTTTTGTTTGAAGTAGTATAGAGACTACTTTTTCAACAAAATGTCTCCTTAACCATGCCAAAATTCATCTTTCGGAGAGAAAAAAATATATGCAAAGTTCTGGGTGTTCTGAGCACCAGGGAAGCATGACTGAAAATACCCTTTTAGTATATGATTTTTATTTATGCATAGTTTAAAGTCATCACATGACTACCATCTCTATCCATGTCAATTTGTGTAATTTCAAATACCAAGTTAAACAAAAGTTTGAGACTTTTGTTCAGAGACTCTGAAGAGCAAAGATGTAGGCTTTGCCTGTGGAAACTGACATCTTGCAAAGTGGGTTTTGCTGAAAAGGCAGAAAAGAGCTGCTGATTCTCTACCACCTTTCCCAGCAAAGAATCACTTCCACTGCTGTTGAGGACAGCTTTATTTGCAAATGAGAATCTTCAAGGATGCCTTTGGTGGATGCTGTTTAGAAAATATGCTCTTCTCTTCTCTATGTCATAATAGGTGTTGCCAACTTTTTTTGGTACCTGCTGCAGTTATATTTCAGGATGAAAGGGAGAATGTGTATATTTTCTGCTCACTATACTAACTTCTAGCATCTGAGGTACCCTTCACTTTGCCTAGGGTAATTGTGCAGTATAGTTTGGTGTTGTTTTCTTAAACAGCATTTTATGGGTGGCTGAAGGCTTATGAAAGTTTTTGAGGTTTTTATTTTCCTAAAGGAATTGTGCTTCTTGGGTTGAAAATACTATGTACAAATCTTAAACTTCCTGACTATTTAGTAAATAGATATTGATTTAATTGATTTATTGATTGACTTGGTATTGGTCCATCTGCATATAGTTACCCTTTCAGTGTTAAACTCCTTGGAACAATGAACTAAAATTAGATTTGTGGAGTTTTAGTTGGGGTTTTTTCAACTTGAAGTACTTAGAAGTGGAAAAGAGCACACTGTATATTCAACAAGTATTTCCTATGGTGATAATTTGTCCACAAGCCTCATTGCTAAAACATCCTGTATTGCCATTGATTCCAAATGAAGTTACTTAAAAGAGATGTGCATAAGACACATAAGACATGGATTTTTATGACTTATTCTGTGTAGCCTTTATCACATACGGACCTTCAAAATTGACATTGACTAATATTCACAGTGTTATACTTAGAATCATAGTTATACATCTTCAGTTTTGAAATGTGTTCTTTCATAAATATATGTGTATACACAAAACCTTAATTTTGTGTAGTTCATAAGTTTAATTCTTTCTCCACAAGCCAATGCAGTGGAGGCTTTTCCTTTTCACTGCATCTTCCCCTCTACTCTTTTCAGGAGGTGAGATCTTAGTCTACAGCTTGCTTCTGAGCCAAAGGAGCTTTATCAGTCATGCCTGAATTCCTAGGCCCTTGTCTCTTATGAAAATGTTTTGCTTCTTAGACTTAGAAAGGGAATTTTTTCTCCATCCTGTCCTGATGGAGTTGCATGTTACTCTTAGAAGGCTTTGCCAGCAGTTTCACTGGTATTGTTGGTAGTTTTCTTTCCTTACAGGCTTCCTTAGCACCTCGAGCAGGCTGTCAAATTGACTTGATGGTAGCTGTAATACACTCTGAATGAAAGAAATGAGTGCTGTAAATATGGACAGGATGTGTATATAATTATACACACATACATATAGATACACACATACAAATTTAGAAAATAAAATTGACTTCTACCTCAGAATTTAAGGCACATAACTGTAGAATCAAAATCATCCATGTAATGCAATATTAAGATTACCTATAATTGCATTGGATTATGAGAATGCATTATTGACATGGATATGTTCACATTTTATGAATTTGCAGGGTTTTCTGGAAAACTTTCCAGAGCTGTGCTGATGCACTGCAAAAAATATAAGCAATATATGAATCAAATAGCAAAAAGAAAACTCACTGACTTTTGTAGCTGTTTTCACAGCATATGGTATGTGACATTTTATCCTGTGTTTACGTGTGAGGTGATTTGAATCAACAGCTTTTCCTGAAGTATGGGGCTGTCAAGTTAATAGTTTGCAGCCACACATTTACTGGTTTTGAACACATTGCAAGACACACCTTTAAAGAAGAGAGGGAGTAAGAAAATTTAACAACCCCAAATGCTCGCTCTGAAGAGCCAGCGAGCTCTTCTGTGTGAGCCAAAGAGCAACTGTACTGTGTCAGAGCAAGGTTCCATCTAGTGCACTATGTTGTCTCTCACAAGGACTAACAGACAATGCTCAGAGGGAAAAAGTAAACTGAGTAAGCATGTGGAGCTGCCTCTCCCATGTATCCTCCTAGTCTTCAGTTATTTGTAGTTTAGGGACTTTCTGATGTCTCTGTGTTTAGTAGCCCTGAAGAAAATTTTTTTTGTGATTTAGTCCAATCTCTGCTGAAGCCTGTGTGACATTTGAACATCCAAAACATGGCATGACAAAGAGTTGCACAGCTTAACTACAATTTACTTGAAAAATCATTTCCCCTTGCTAGGTTTAAATCTGCCATCTCTGAACTTCTGTTGATACCCCCTACCTTCTGACAACTCATTACTGTCGTCAGCATTCAGATATTGTGACAGTGGGCACTAGAAATTCCTAAGATAGATGAATGAGGTGTTTTATCATAATAATTGTTTTGATTTTTAACATCTGGAATCTAATATCTATATATTCCATCTTGGCGCATTTTGGGAGCAGATGTTCACTGTAGCTCCTTTCAACATGTTTCTGTTTTTGTCTTTGACATCCTACTGTAATGGATAAATAAGCAATTTGGCAACTACTCAGGCCTTTAAATAAACTTTAGTAAGAATCATTTTGGAGAATCATTGCATTTCTCGTGGCGCCAGACCAGCAGCTATCTATATACATGTTTTTTTTCCTCTTATGCAAGGGTTGTTTTCCCCTTTTTTATGTATTAAAATCCTAGCTTATTTATCACTTTTTTAATAAAGAAAATGCACAAGAATAATTTTTGCTTTTCATTTTGTTTAACAAAATTAGTAGGTCCTTAAGCATAGTAAATCCAATCCAAAATTTAAGATAATTAAGCTTATGTACTTTTTGGTGAAAATCAGGTGGAGGTCAATGGTGACAGTATGGTGAATTAGGGAAAGATATTTGAACTGGACTTTTATTAGGCACTTCTGCAAATAGAAGTAAGAGGTGTGAAAAAGATGTTGAGTCTGAATGCCATTTCATGCTATACCATTTACGTAGCTATTATGGCTGTTCCACAGAAGCTTCTTGTACAGTCATAGTTATAACAGAAAAATTTGCTATTACCAATGTGGTTTTCTGTGTTTTCATAGTAAATGAAGATTCTATTACACTAATTTAAGCACAGGTTCTCCTGCATACTCTTACCCAAGGATAGTCTGATAGTTCAGTATAGTCATATTCTCAGAATACAAACTGACCCCTGGTATAACAGTATCCTGACATGAGTTTCTAACCACAATATAGCTTTCTCTGTTTGCATTTAATGAAGTCCCATATGAAATATTTCTAGATTCTTGTAGTGTATCAATGGCACAATTCCTGACATCTACAGGCTTTAAAGAGATTAAATATCATCCTTGCAAAAAATCATCTGCCAAACTAAAAAGTATGAAAAGGTAATGTAAATAGTAATAAGTATGATCAGCTAATAATGGATTAAGTCAAGGCATCAAGAAATCCTACCGTTCTAGATAGTTTAAATTCTATAGAATCTAGAATACATATCTTGAAGTGTACTGTTGTATTACCAAAGACATTTGCCATGTAATTAAGAATTACTGTTAATTGTATTTTGGTTCTATACAAAGTTGATCATGGAAAATATGTTCTGTCTTAAATATTAATTATCTTCCCTTTTTTAATTGTATAGCGTTTTGGCTGGATATAATGGTACTATCTTTGCATATGGTCAGACAGGCAGTGGCAAAACTTTTACCATCACAGGAGGAGCAGAACGTTACAGTGATCGAGGCATCATTCCCAGGACTCTGTCTTATATTTTTGATCAATTGCAGAAGGTATGGGACATTATTTTCTGTTTATTTTTACTGTCTGGTTTCAAATATTTAACTATTGCTAAAGGTTGTTTTTGTAACAGTGTGACAGGAAGCCCTAAAACTAATGCTGAAGAAAACATCTAACTTGACACAGTACTTACTGTCTGCAAGAATATATTTCGTAATTTTTTTGATTACCTGGTTTCTTGCAATAGTCTGAAAATAATGGGCATCATTGGAGGGGGGTTTGTAGTTTGAAAACCCAGGCTATTTCTAGTTGGTGCAGCATACATTCAGATCACACAAGTGGTTCTCCTTGTCTAACACTTATATCAGCGCCACTCTGGTTTTGTATTGCATGCGTTGCATTTAATTATGACATTCTATGCAATGAAATGAGTCAATAAGTGAAAGACTGTGCCAGAGTAAGCACACTGATCGTTATGTTTATTATGTTGGTGAGAAATTTCATTTTCTTGTAGTGTCTGAAATAGTTACATGAGTGAACACAGTCAATCATTTCAGTGCTTTCATAATTACAGGAGGCAAAAGTGAAGAGAGGAGGAGACGAGTCTGGTGTAATCTATGTTTTGTCTCTTCATTTACTCAACCAGGCCTATGACTCATTAATCTTCACGTTTTAGCAAAGCTATTTAATTAAGCCAATTTAAATATTATTTGACATTAACATAAATCGTTCCACTGTGCTTTTACACTCTGTCATTCATCTACTACAGAGTACCAATCTGTACGCATAAGGGTATATGTCCTGTCTTGGTAAGGGTTAACAGCAGTAAGTAATTACTTCAGCTCTTTGGAAGTATGGCTTTGGCAGGTAAATGTACACAGCATATTGCAAGTGCACAAAAACTTGCCATTGTGGGAATGGAAATGAAAAAACACCCACATGATCATGTTACCTTAGACCTTCAGCACTCACACAACCCCCATGGAGAACTTTTGTTGTGGAAAGTGAACACGTTTATTGTGCAATTGCCAGCAACAAACAGTGTCAACAAATCAACATTCTTTCCTAATGTGAATTATGTAATAAAAATAAAAAAGGATGAAAAAGTACTAGTATGTTTGTCACCTTCTCGGCACAGAAATAAAAATGTTTCCCTCTTCAGACTGGGTTTTGGATCAAAAGCTATACTTTATATAGTTATGCTTTATATATGCTTTTATATATTATGCTTTATAGGGCTATTTCAATTTTCCTGCTTTCAAATCATTGTTTCATTTTTTTTTTTCTTAGTGCATTTTAAAGAATCTCTTCTTGATGTTTTATCTTTCCTCTTGCCTTTCCTTTAATATCTTTCTCCTGTTTCATTTCTTTATACCTACAACTGTGGCTTGGAAGGTGCTCAAATAGTGGAGAAGAATCATCTGCCTTCTAACCCTAAATAGGATGAAACAGAAGAAAGTGAAATCAGGGACACAAAATACAAGACTTGTGAAGCTCTTACTTGGACAAAGACAGTGCAATTTGAAACCACGGAAACAAAACTTTTTACCTTAAATGAGAAGCAAATCAAGCCCTTTGTTTTTTTAACATCTCCTTTTAATTTAGAAATTCTCCTATTTCCACAACATCCTGTTTGAACTGTTGCTTGCTACATTTTTTCCATCCATCTGTAGTGTATCTTTTAAATGATGTCACTTGACATAATTTAATTGGTAGTGAACTGTCACTACCAATTAAAAAAAAAAGGGAAATAATTATTAAATGAAAATGACAAGTTATATCAAAGTATTTTGCAAAACAACTGTAGTGAATTGGATTATTAAATTTCTACTGTGATATGAGTTCTTTCACAGTGGCTTTGTCTGAAAAGAAGTGACTGATTTTTTATTCTTTTTTTTATTAGTTTTGGAAATCATAGCCCACTATTTTGAGGTTTATGTTGTTTGGATTTGGCTTTGGGGCAGGGGAAAATTCTGTCTGCAAAACTCAGTTGTGTTAAATTACTTTTTGGCAATACAATTTACCAAAAGAATTGTGATTGCAGAGAACAGCTGACATCATATGCAGTGCTCTAATGTTATGATGAAGAGAGTGAAAAGCAGTATGTCACTGATGTTTCTAAATGAAGTAAATCTTATTTTTGCTGCTGTTTTTACTTTCTTTTTGTTTTTTCTTTAAGCATAGTCTTTCCATCCGTAATATGAGGGTTTATCTTTTTATAACAACGTTCTTTTTTTGGTGTAGAAGTGAAAAATGTCATGTTGCATAGTTCTGTAAGCAGGCTCCCATGTTATAAATATAAACAGACATTTTTAGGTATAAGGAATCAATTAAAAATCCCAGACTAAACTCGTGGGCATGGCAGGGTTTTGTGGGGGATTTTTGTTTTAGTGGGTTTTGTGTGTGTGTGTGTGTCGGTTTTGCTTGGGTTTTTTTGTGGTTTTTTCCTTTCTTCTTCTTGAGTCCTTATGCATACGGTAACAGAAAACATGAAAGTATCACATATTGAAAATGTACACCATACCCAAGAAAAGAGACAAAGTAAGAAAGTAACCTAGAAGCCATTGAAATAAATTTGTCTTCTAATCTACCTCTGACTTCTGTTTCTAGCACTATTTTTTCTTTTCTTATCCAGGACAGCAGTAAAGTGTACACAACTCATGTTTCCTACTTAGAAATCTACAATGAATGTGGTTATGATCTGCTGGACCGAAGACACGAGGCCTCCAAAATGGAAGACTTACCGTAAGTAATAAGGCTATAGAAAATCATCAAAACCAAGAGGAATCATTTTCATATACCCTGTTGCATTGTTTGGGGACTTTTTGAAGCTGTGCTACTGATCTGTGTTAATTTAATTCAATTAAACTAAAGAATAACTCCTTGTTGTGTATAAGGTTATTTTAAAAAGTAAAAGTTGATAGATAATTTGGTGGTAAATTAGGGATAAAGCATAGTGGGATAATCATAATTACCTGTAAACTTACATAGTGTATAAAACTGCAGGATAAGTTTTAGTGAGGTAATAGATTTTTCTCTGCAGAGTAACTAATATTAATTAGTGCTTTGTACATGTACATTATTATTTCCACTACATCATTTGTCAATAAAATATTTTCTGTACACTAAAACTATACCTACATGACTCATATTTAACATGTTTAAAAGTATTTAATTAATAAAATATGTTTTGTTTATTTTTTAATATTGTAGTTTGGCGACTGAAAACTTAAAAATGTATAGTGTCATTCTGATCTGAAAAGGGAGTAAAAGTTGCAGGAATGGGTAGTTGCATGATTAATTATATTTCAATTGCTTGATTAATTTTCATAAATGATAAAGTAGAGGTTACATATACATAAATGATAAAGTAGAGGTTACATAAATACTAATCACATATTTTAAAATTTATCAGGTGTTTATTACCTAATACATATTTAATTTTTCTGAGAATTTTATGTGCTTAAGAGCTCTTAATATTTTAGTGATAGTAAGCAAAATGCAAAATAATAACTTTCTCAAGTTTTCTTGAAAGCCTGTATTTAATGAGACTATTAAAAAGAACTAATGTTTTTTGTACTTTAGAAGTGTTATATTATGCATAATTTTCTGTTGCACTCCACAGTGGTTCATCTAAGCTTTAAGCACCATAAAAAGCCAAAGGCAGGGTATTCACCCAATATTTTTGGGTAAATATTAGCAGTCAGTGCTGATACTTTCCTAAGTATTTAAGATGAACAAGAAGAGTATTGAAGAAATGTGTCATTTTAGAAGAATAAGCAAAAAGATTAGTTAACCTCATATGGTATGCAGATTGTTCTGGAACAGTATTGTTATTCGTATTACTGCAAACGAAAGGAATACAGTTTGAATGAAAGATACGTGCTTCTGACCAGCAAACTCTGCATTATTGGCTTTATGTTACCAGTTGAATGTAAGGAATAAACGCAGATTGCACTCAGGTGATAGAAGTTATGAAAAGCTTGTGGATACACTATAGGCTTGTTGATAGTACTTAAAAAATGAGATATTAAAATAGTATTTGATGCTTAAGGCAAAGTGGATAATAAACATTTTAAAAATTGTCCACTGCATCTAATTATTACATGATTAGACTAGGAATCTCAGCTCCTGAAGTCAGGGTTTTGTGTGTAGCCATACTTTGTATATTCTGTTGACTATAAAATTTTCATCTTAGCACTCCTTACTCATTTCATCTGAGTCTGCCAGATGAGAAGGGAAGGAGCTATCAGAAAAACAGTCACTACTTTTCTGGAAATAAATTCCTGAAAAATGCATTAATGGGGTCCATATATCTGTACATCTCTGTGTCTATCTGTATGTATACATATATAGGTTCATACACAGAATTATGTAATTATTTAGGTATGCATGCATATATAGAGATATATGTACATATACATATTTTTATATGTATACATAAATAGGTATCATGTTTCTAATAGGTACAGATATTTCTACAACAAATAATATTGGTTTTGAAATCCCATTAACCTTCTATTTTAACAGAAAAAAACTAGTTTTCGTGATGTTTAGTTGGAATGATATTATGTGTAGCCCAAAAAAGATATCATTTGATATACCTTAATGTTTCATACAAAATATACTTTAGTTTACAATTGCAGCTTGTTTTATTATACAAGTCTGACAGAGTTTTAATTTTGTGACATTGTAGCTGAAACCCAGCATCAGCAGATGCAGAAAACATTTGAAGAATCTTACTTGCTAGAATGCAAAAATTGAATTTAATATTGACAGTCTAATTCTATTTGTAGCTGTAGAATTCCATGTTTATACACGGAAATTGTGATTTTTTTCAAACGCATAAAAAGTATGAAATTATTGCTATAAATTAAAGCTGGTAGAAGACTATTTAAATACTTACTGCCACCTCATGTTTTCATAAAAGTTTTGCAGGGCTGTTCAAATTAGGAATACTTTTCTGAAGCTCTTAATTTACTGTGCATTTGTGCAAGAACCTTTTATCTCCAACAGGTTCTCTGTTGTAGTGTGTTTGTAATTTATGTAACCCAGTATTACTGAATCTAACCAATTTCACTTTAGTTACAACCTACCCATAAAAACTCTTCTTAACTCTTAATTTATTAAAGATTAAGGATTTTTTTTTTTGGCACCACATATAACACAAAAGTAAAGATTGAGTTTATAGAACCATTAGTCAAGTATGACTAGATTAAGTCATAGATAAACAATAAGTTACTGCTTTACCTGTCCTGTGACAGGTGACACTCTTGCATGTGAAAGCAAACTATAATTAATGCTGTTTTGCCTTAGAATTACAGTCTAAACTGCAGTAATTGAGGAGCTACTTCTCAGGGAGCTCAGACAACCATTACTCAGGAGTGATGTAGCCAGGGGAAAACAGAATCTAAATTTCAAGTCAGCAAAAGTGATTCCCCATTTTTGTGTAAAGATTCTTTAAAGTCCTCTTTGAGAGGGAAATGTATAAGTTTTAGTATGATGCTGGCTGACTTTAAGAAAACCACACTTTAAGCTGCGAGCCAATTAACTTCAAACATCAACAATAATGCCTATATCGATATATGTTAGTAACATGCAGAACGGTTATGTTCCATAGGGTCAGTGTGAAATACTTTCACTTCAAAACAAAACGTGTTACTGGATATTGGTTAACTACCTCACATGGGTTTATACTCTTCTGTTTCTCTACTGCCCTCCAAGGGCTTTAAGAGTTACCAAATTGCTGACATTGCTGAAAGCTAAAACAACTGGTATAATAATTCCCGTTTTCCTTAACAAAGAAGGATAAAAATAAAAAAGGCTAAAGGAATAATTTTCAACATATAGGAAATATGTTTTATTCAGTCTGATTTTTTGATGCAAATAAAACCTGATGCTCCTCTCCAGTCTCAACAGTGTTAATGTCAGCCCCTTTCAATGGCCGTACCAACTATGTAATCTGGGAACTGACCACCATCCATAAAGCTTCAAGAACTGTATTTTTAGTGTTCTGAGAATTACCAGTATTTTAAAATTTCTAAGGCTAATAATATTATTAGTTCACTTTTTTAATATGAAATATGTTCTTTCAAAATTGAGTGTTCTTTGTGTTACTACTGTATACCAAAGATTAAGACAATACAAAGTTTTGTAAGGTTAGACTTTTCTTTTTGTTAATGAGGAGACAGCTAAAAACTGTTTTGAATCATTTATTCTAAGATTATGATTTTTTTAATTACAGTTTAAGCAAATTGCACTTTAAATGTATACAATAACTTCAGCATATATAGTATATTGGTTATTCACATCCATATTTTATGTTGATTTGTTTCCTGAGAAAGAGTAGCACGTAAGTGGAGCCTTTCTAAGGTGTCTTTTCCATAGGCATTTGATGAGTAAATGAATTCAAGGCAAATTTACTTATGAATGTCAAAGCTTATTTCACAAATATCTTTTTGGGAGTTAGATTATTGAAGTTGCCTGCAAATTCTAACAGATTTTGTATGTTTTGTTCTTACATGAACCACCAATCTCATTGTTTCAATTTTGATTCCTTGTTGGAATGGTGGGGTGAGCGGGGAGAGAGAGACGGTGCACAGCTTTTCCAGATCTCAGGAAGAAAGGCCCCACAACAAATGGCTTAATAGGGTAACCGCTTTGGTAAGGCAGAGTAAGAGGAGGAATACAGGTGACGGAGTAAATCCCATCAGATGCTGGGGCCCTGCATTCATGCAACACTGAGCAGAGCCTGAATGGATTTCCCCGTGGCGCACTGCACAGAGCAGTACAGCTCCTGGCCATGGAGAGAAGGTCTCCCTCTTTTGAGTATTTGTATAATTTTCTTACAAGAAAACAGCTTCATTCTAGAAGTTCTCCTGGGAACTTAGTGAATTTATCCTGCAGGCAAGGGATCTGTGCAGCACAACACAGGCCTGAATGCCCCGCTGTGTGTGCAGCACCCCACAGGCTGTGCCTGCTCAGGTTCACTGTTACATGAATCATTAACTCCTAAGTATGTAACAGTCTCCCATTCGTGTCCGTAACATCCAGAACAGCCCAAATATGTTTTTGTTGTCTCAAAACTGAATCCATTGGAGACAGCGGGAAGGATTTCCTATCACAATATGACTTGTCAAGCAAACAGTCTGCACGAGCGCTTAGTCATCTCATAGTTCTGCCATGTCTCATAAGGAGATTATGCTCTAGGTCTCTACTTGAATGGAAAATCAAATCTGTTGTGCTGTTGAAAGTTGTGCTGGTAGCTGAGTAACTTTGTATCCTTGCCTCTTGAATAAGTGTCTTGAATAAGTCTTGAATACCACTTTGTCCTCTATTGTGGTATTCAGGGAGTTGTACTTCTGAAAGATCATGGTTTTCAGGTGATACATAAGATGATTATCCTGACCACTCTTTCTTAAAACCTAAAGTAACTTGCAGTTTTACAAAATATTGCCTATATGTATCCATTCATTCTGTTCTTCTGGACAGACTCCAAGATGCATCCTTGCTGCTTTTCTCTTTTATCTTTTTCCTAAATTTATTATTGGCTGTATAGTCTCCTCATGATGAAGTAGTAACGCTATATACTGCTCATGTATTGTCATAGTAGTCGTGTATCTTCATATGTTATTTGTTTGCATCATTATGATTAATTTTTAAATGTTTATGAAGTTTTTGAGATTATTTTAGATTTCTTCAATTCTAAGCCCTAGAGACAGATATAATAATAGGAAACTTGGCTTTTTAAATGGTCATTTGTTTTCCAAAATATATCAAGGGGGTTTATTATTATTTATAGTACAAAAATTAATGAGATGATATTAATTAATCAAAGGAAGCTTTAAGGTCAGTGTTTGTCAGTAACAAGAATTTAATAAAGGAAAGCATTCAGTGTGCAAGGCTCTCCTGGGTTGGTGGCAGCTCAGTTGATGCAGGAAAGGGCTCAAGTTAATAGTGGTATAAAAAAGCCAGATCCCATCCTCCAGGTTTCCTCATCAGATACTAATTTTGTTCATTAAGCCAAATAGAAAAGAGTCTTTCTTTATAAAGAACACCAAACCTTGTCTCTGCCTTCTTTCAGTCATTGTGGATAACTTAACAGAGTTTTTCCACTACAAGATCCAAATTAGGGCTATGAAATGTAAAGATTTCACTAATATAGAGAATGTTCTCTAAAAATTATTATTATATTATACATTAACTTTATACACTGTAAAATAAATAATTTTGTTGTCCTATTGGAACATACCCTTCTGAGGAAGTTTTGGTAGATGTCTCTCTAGATTTGCAAATTTAGGTTTCCATTTGGAAATCTTCCTAATAGTTGCAAGGCCCTTGTATAGGAAGCTGTTGCTGTTTTGTGATGCCCCCACTGTTTCCCATCTGATATAATAATCCTCCAGAGTTTTTTATCCAAACTAATATCTTAATTTTCTGGAAATTTTTTATAATCATTAATGAAAGAGTAGACTGAAAAGATCCTTAAAAGTTTAAACACTATGCCAAATGTGCATAATAAAACAATATCGTTTTCCTAAATTATAAAAATAGGTAGATGTTGCTTACCATGCAATTTCAAAATATTAAAACTAGTTAGAGGTTATACTGTAATCAGAACCACTCTGAGCTTTAATATGTGATGCACACATAGAAGGAATTGCAAACAGAATACAACCTGACATTATCAAAAGTTTGATATGCAAAGCAGAATCATACTCTGGGGTTTATGCTTTGAATGGGGACGCTAAGTTTTGTGATTGTATTAGAAACTTCTTACACTACCACACAAAAATAAGGCTAACAGTGGGAGGCAATCATACTTGGAAAAGCAGTTGTTACGACTACTAAAGAAGCTTTGTGTGTACTTTTACATGCCATTTTTCTTGAAAATAGTGAGTGTATTGCAATGTGTTAAAATTATTTCTTTATATGCATTTGAATGTTTTGACCATCAGACTCTGAACTACTTCCACAGTATCTAAGAGTAATACTATGGAATGCTGCTTTGATGCTTGATTTGATTCTGAAAGTTTTGGGTAGGGAAAAAAGGCAAGCAAAGCAGAACAAAACCCAATCTCTCTTGTTTTGAAGCAACTTGAAGTAATTAACATGCAAGAACTACCTACTGATAAAAATTCAAGCCCCATACTCCCTCTTGTGGTTTATCTTGAAGAACATGAAAAAATATTTATATACATATATGTATACATACAGGTGTATATGTACAGATAGAAAGTATTATCTATATTTACACAGAAAACAGAAGTTTAGTTTAAATAAAAACAAAAACTTCCAAATTTTTAAAATTTCTGATTTGCTTGTTTTAAATTGAATTACAACATGTAATTCACCCTGAAGAACATGTTATTCATCTTCAGATTTAGTGTACTTCCATTTTAATGGATTCTTTTCTCTGGGAGTTTTCCAAATCCAGTGAGGCAACTACTTGGCCTTCATGTTGGATACTTTAGAATGTCCCAACTGAGGAGACCCTAATGGCTACTCAGTAATGCCAATAAAGTTTAACTCTCAGTAACCATTTCAAAAGAAAAGAAAATCTTATGTTAAAGAACTATTTAAAGAAGTGAAAAGGATTTTCAGTAACATTTAGCAGGTCTTCTGGAGCTTTTGCCGTATCCTTGCTACTTGCATCAAATTCCTGTCTGGGAACTTTAAGTCTTATAGAAGTGTAACTAAGAATGTTTCTAACAGTGAGAATAAATAAAATCATTCTCTTTCCTTGCTTTTAATTTAAGAAAGGGATAATTTACAGTTGTAGTTACTGCCATTTAAGAAGAATGAAAAGAGAAACAATCTTGACAAATGCAAAGTTATTAGAAACATCTTTACTACAGATGTGTTGATTCTGAAATATTCCATGCCTATTTGTACGTCAAAATTATGGTATGCTATATGTATAATCTGTACTTGGTAACAGCAAACAAACTCCTACATAATATTTGTTTGTGATGATTCATCTAACCTCTTTCTCTTGAGATTTTACTCGATCTCAATAAGTAAAAATCCCAAAGCTTTCTCTAAAACTTACAGTTCTCTTATATTCCTTTTCTATGTGAACTATCATAATAAAAGAGGAGTTTCATAATAAAAAGAAGGTGACAGTAAAAAAAGAAATTAACACTTCCTTTAATGTATATCATTTATGTTTCTAGTTCTTTCATTATGATTGAGTTTGGGTTTTAGATTTCACCTTTTAGGTGCAATCAAAATGAAAGTATGAAACAATATTGCGTTAAAACTCTAGTTTTCATTTATTGTTCTTATTTTCCATGTAGAAAAGTGACAATAATGGAAGACTCTGATCAAAACATTCATCTGAAAAACTTGTCTCTTCAGCAAGCAACCAATGAAGAGGAAGCCTTAAACCTACTCTTCTTGGGGGACACCAACAGAATGATTGCTGAGGTGAGATTTGCTGCTCCAAATCTTTCTTAACACCACCAGAGTTAGAATGGTCAAAAACCTCTCTCCTCCACTCTCAAATAAGATGTATATTTTAGAAGTTCTTGGAGATAAACTAGTATCCTCTTTTTGAGTATATTCCCACAGTGAAATTAAATAAGCATTTCTCTGATGACAGCTTTCCCTAGTGGATTTGATTGGTGGTTCTTGATGTCATAACTTACTGAAATTCAGACAAGTAGAATGCAAAAATTCTTGTGAGCTATAGACTGACCTTTGAATGTGACATGTATCAGACATGTAAAGATAAGAAAACATGGCCTTACAAAGCATTGTCAAACATTCCCACTGAAGTTTTTCCCTGGAAATGTTCAACACCAGGTAGGATGGGGTCCTGAGAAACCTGTTCTAGTGGAAGGTGTCCCTACTCATGGAGTATGAGGAGGTTGGGAGGTTGGAATGAGCTGATCTTGAAGCTACCTTCAAACTCAAACCATTCTATGATTCTATGATTAAGCACTAAATTGCCTTTGAAGTACTTAATGTAAGTAAGTCCCCTCTTTTTTTCCTGCTTATTGCATAAACACATGGTGTTATGTGTAAAAACACAAAACAAAACAACCCTTCCCCCCAAACCAAACAAATAAACAAACAAAATCCACCAAACACCAAACCCCCAAATAGTAGTCCAAAGGCAATTCAAAATAAGTATGTGCCAATATTCAAACATAAGGATGTTTTTACTGATTCTGAAAAATTCAAATGAAATGTTCCGTATCCAACGTCTGTAAGGTTCTTTTTTTCCTTCATGCTTGTATATGGAATGTAAATATAAAAAGTGTATTGTATAATGTGAGCACTGTCAATGTGTCTTTACTACGACACAGGTAATTCTCTTTTATAACTTTGTGGGTTTTTTTCCTCTGTATCTCCAAAAGGATGTATCATAAATCATTGACAAGAAAGACACTTAGAGTGTATGAATAGTCAGGTAGTTCTGTGTTCTTGCTGGATGACTACATAAGCCTGGACACAAGGGAAGAAGCATTTGATTACAAAATGTAAACAGGCAACACAAGTATTTGTTCTCTTTCTCAAGGATGACTATTTCAACAGTGACTTTTTGAGAGGCAGGAATATGTTAAGGCAGGAGATAATCAACACAAGGGCTGCTCATAAACCTGAGCGTTGAGGCAAGGAACTGCTTCATGATATTGAAATAGAAAAATTGATACTGTGTGGAGGAGAGGAACTCAACAAAGCATTGTAGAGGAGACAAGGGTTAATCTAGAGATATAAGAAAGAGGACTTATGACATAAAACATAACTTCTCTGGAGATCCATATTTTTAAATCTTGAGTTAAGATAATACTTTCTGACCTCTGAAGATTAGAACCCTCTTAAGAAAACTTTAAAGAAAAAGACACAAGATTAATAAGCCTAAATAGAAAATAAAGTAAAATAAATGCTGGATTCATCTTTTTTAATGATGAGGAGTTTGGCTGTGGAAAAACTCAGATGACTGTCGTGGATCACATATGAGATCTGTAGCCTCTGAAATTGCAATCTAATGCTTTAACCCTGAATAACCCTTCTTTGAAGAGTTGACTGTTTTGAAAATAAGAATGACAGTTTAATTTCTGCATTGCCTGTGCTAATGCAGTCTAACTTGTGATTTGAGACCTGCATTTTTTCCTCATTGTTGATTGTGCTAAAAAGAAAGTCATCGTAATATTAAAAGCATTTTATAGGCAACATTCATTCATTCATTCATTAAATCTCAGAACCTAAGGGAATGCTTACAACCAAATGCTTCTTTCCCAGACATAACTGTAGCCCGAGAGAAGGAAAAAATAAGGAAACTAATCTAATTTGTGCAGGATTGCTATATTAGACAATGTAGGACTGGTCCTTTGCTCTAGTTTTGATGTGTACTACAAGTTGCGTAAATGGTAAGATGGGAGACACTTGTGCACAGACAATTCATAATGTAAAAAATAAATGGGAATTTTTTGTCTCAAATTTTGCCAGAGAGAAATAGGCAGAGATCAAAACCAAAAAAGCTGAGTCTTTTGTTGGTAGCTCTGCTGAATGTAAGGAGTAGATTTTTGTTTGTTTTCCAATAAAGCAGTTTCTTGTTACATTTGAATACATAAGAATCTGTAGCAGCAGGTTATAAAATCTGAACTGGTTTTTTATATTTTTTATCTGTTAAGACAACTTTATGATTTCGGTATCTGAAATGCATCCTGAGGATTTCAAAATCTAATTTACAATATAAGCAGTTGGTAGCAGCAACATCTAAAAAAGCTCCTGTGTGGAAATAAGTGTTTGGCCATTTAGGTAGTGTTCTCAAACCATTTTATTTTGGTATACTATTAATATATCTTCAGCTGAAGTGGTCTTTTCTAAGTTCTTGTAGTGGGAATCTCATATGACCTTTGTCTTTCAAAATAATATGCCTAAACCTGTGTGATTTTGAAAATTCTTAGTGCTTTTTAATACTTGTCTTAAAGCAGCAGAGTAAGGTAGCCTCCCAAGGATGTGCAGCAATTTCAAAACTGTAGAATCGTTTTCTGAGATTAGTGTGTCTGAGCACTGCAGTTGCATGTACAGTTAGAATTTATTCTTTCTCTAATGAAAAAGTACTTTGTTTTAATGAAGAAGGAAGTATTTTTGTGCATGGTTTTATACTTATAGCACTCCATTTTTAAAATTTGGGACACAGTGTCCTACACAGTATTTGATCCATCATTTAAAATATTTGAAGTACGCTTGGGGCAGTCAGTAAGCTTTTGGCAATGCTTAAATATGTTTATTTCAAGAAAAAATGAAACTTAAAGGTTTAAGGATAGTTTTGGGGAGTGACTTCTGATCTCTGAATTGAACTCATTCTATACGTATTTATTGTACATTAGTATTCTCTTGCATATATTTAGAGAGTCACTGGTAGTGTTTGACTGCATTTTTTATTGGATGAAATAGGAAAAACAGGATTTGATTGTGTGAGCATATGAGATTAAATGTCCCTTTTGACAAAAATGCATGGTATTTGTGTTAGTACTGCTGTCCGGAAGAAATTACAACTTTCTGCTTTCCTAGGTTCCTCATTGGTGTCGATTGTTAATTTATTTCCACTCCAACAAACCTGTTATATTGTATTATTAGCACCAAATGGCACCATCATTTCAGCACAGGTGCTTTCATTTCCAAGTGTGGTAAAAAAATCAATGGTCATACGTACTACTTGGAATAGTCCTTAGAATGCTCTGGGATTTATATGGATAAGAGGCCCTGTATAACATAAGGTTTAATAACAACTTCACCAGGGAATATTAATTACTTTAAAAATTACCTGAGTTTGTAGTTACCATGGTCTAACTGTGAAACTGTACTTGTAGTAAATATGGAAAGATAAAGTATTGCTTTCAGGAAGTGATTGCACTTACTGTGACCCTTATATTTTCATAGCAACAATTTTTCAATTTCAACTGTGTCAAGTGTACTTAAGTACAACTGAGGAGCCCCTTCACCTGTACCATATTATTTAGAAAGGAAACTAAAGACGTATTAAGGTCTCTCTCATCTACCACATAAAAAGACAGGCACCTCCTATTCTTCAATTTCCATACTCTTCCTTATAGCATCGTTCTGTTGGGACCAGTGGAATTTATATTCATTAGGCAGAGATATCCATCTTAACTGTGAAATAACTGTAGCTGTCAGAACATCTCCCTGCCAATATCCCTCTGATTGTAGCATGAGATTGGAGAAAATTGATTTGATATCAGTCTTGGGTGCTATCAGTACTTTTTTTCCCCCTTGCTCTTCTTTGAAAAGTTCAAATGCAAAAAAACCTTAAGAAGAAAAAGAAACACTCCTTAAAAGAAAATTTTGTACATTTTTAGTACCTTTTAACCGAGACATTCTCTCAAAAAACTGTGAACACTCAGAATCAGCCTTTCTTTATGCATTGGTGCTAGTGACTAATTCACTCATAAAGGAAAACTGTGTTCTGCTGTCTAAATATTTTGATTCAAGGAAGAAAAGATTCCACTGAAACGGTATAAGTTGCCAAGTGGAGATGGTTTGCAATATGAGATGAACAACTGCATTTATTACCTGCAATATTGTTTTGTCCCTGTGGTCCTGAACTCTTTCATGTATTTTCTCTGTCAGAGTTTTGGCAGCCATAATCAACACATTATTCTTCCAGATAGTAGCAGCTTCTGTTAGTCTAGTGCTGATTTTCAAACAGCTTTTCATATGTCTTTGTCCTATTTAAGAAACTTTCTTAGGTCCTCCATTATTAAGAATGCTATTTAGACCAGTAGCATCCATTTCTGGCTATTATTAGTGAAAACAACATTTATAATAGAAGCTGCAACAAATAAAGAGTTTGGGGAATACATAAATTCCTATACAGGGAAGAATTCCTGGAGTGTTTTGCTGACTTAAGATAGGTAAGAATCAGATTAAGATGGACAACTTAAGTTCCAGCAAGTTTTTGGATGTTTCCTGACCTTGTATTCCTTGACAGAAACATAAATTCAGAAGCGCCTTGCAGTAAGACTGTGCTGTAGATTCTCTTTTAAGTAGAAGCCGCCTTCTTGCAGCCTTTGTATAAATAGATGTAGTAGTTAAAGTCACAAAGCTTCTATACAATTTATTTAATTTCAGCAAACACAGGTATATTTTCGTCCTGAAAGAAACAAGCCTGGCTAGTATGGCTTGAAATACACCTTGTACATATTTTCCATGATCAAATGAAACACTGATGCTTTACCAAGTCATGATCCTAAATGTTATTGAATTTGTCCATTACCGTGCCACAAATGGGCAGCAACAGATGACCTGGCATTAAATCCTTTGTAGTGTTCACGTGATATCACAAAGCATCTGAAGTCTGCTTATGTGGTTTATGATGTCACAGAATTCCTGGAAAAAATTATTTCTTTGTAAGTAACTGCAGCCCATCAGTTGTTCTATATATAAGTCTCACAATAGCAACCATCTGCTGAGAACCAGGCCACTCCCCTATTTCTTTTTTTTCCTTCATCACATCAAATTAGTGTGAGGATGATTTCATATACATATGGTTTGAATACTGCTAACAAAGCCAAAATGAACTCCGAAAACCACTAAAGGAACATTTTAGTAGTCTCTGAGACACTGTCCAGAAAATTTTATTTGTTTTCTGTTTTCAAACTTTCTAAACAGATGAATGGTGATACTCAGAAGTTGCATGTGTGAGATAACAGCCAAACAACAAAAAAAGGGCTTGTTTTTGGACTGGAGATGCCAACCAGTCATCATTTCTGTTGCGTGCTTTGCATCTACTTGTGTGGTAAAAGTAGCAAAGTGTGGAGGGATTATGCAATTAACATTTCATGATCACATCCCATCTAACAGTTTAAATTTTTATTGATTTATGCTTTCTTCAAGATTTCTGACAGAGCTTCCTATATATGGGAACTGCAAAGCAGAGAGAGAATCATACTACAAAAAAGAGTATTGGAGTCTTCATTAAACCATAGTTCTACTCTGAAGAAGGTCTTTACAATTATATCAGTTTGGGATCCTAGCCAATGAATTCCAAACAATCTTCATTCATTTCTTCATTTACATGAGTAAAAGAAGCTGTGGAGAGAAAAGCAATGGAATTTCTAATGAGTAGTCCAGCCAAATCTACTTGGAGCACAAAAAATAAGGTTGTGGCTAGTGTATTGCAATAGGCAATAAAAGCCTAGTAGAGCAATATTGCCCTGTGCTTTTGTAACTCAAGCATTCTGAAATTATTTTCTTTTATGATTTGAAATTTTTTTGCAACCATTTGCATTAAACGGATGTGACTAAAAGCACATTTTGAAATACAGGAGGTTTTGCTGCAGCATGAAACTCAAGTTTGCTTAAGAATGCTTCTTCAGAAGTATCATGATTTCTTCAGCTTCTGTCATAGCAACGTTTGCTTTGTGCTTCCGCTGCTGAACCTGTACTGATATTTGATCTGGCTTAGACTTGTCTGCAGTATAGCGTGACTGATGCCATGTCTGTAGTTCAAACTGTCCCTAAATATCAGTTCTGTCGAGGAGAATGTCCTTAAATATTAATTCCATTGTGGATTTTGGCCTGGAAAAAAAAAATATCCAGTCCTACTTCACAGAGCTGCAAATAATAAAATCATTGCTGTCCTAGTAAAATAAGTGAAGCTGGCTCTGATTATTCATGGAATCAGAACTGCTGAATAAAGTACATTTTCACAGCATATAACTTTTTCTTAGTATAACTGCATTTCAAATAAGTTTGGGAGTATTTTCTTGCTTGACACCTTTCCCTCAGCCCGTTTATTTTCATTCCAACACTACGACTCACTTCCCCTTCATTTGCGTGGCCTCACCTCTGAGGACAGCATAGCATGTGACTGCACTCTGATGCTCATTTCACAGGTTCATGAATTCCAAAATTTTTCATCTGTATAAACTAATGATCAGAATTCTTTTCCCTCTCCCTCTGAGCTCGCCTTTATTAGGTAAAGCAGCCCAAAAGAAAATAGTGCTAAGGCTGAAATTTCCCTACAGAATTTTCACCAACAGCTACAAGTGTATGCTATTCCTGCACACTACCTAATTGTTCACATCCTGTATGCTGCCATTTTCAGGTATTCTGCCGCAACTGTTTTCTATAGCTGTACTGTAGCTGAATCAAGAAACTGATCCAGGTTAAATATCTATGGTTTGCAGTATATTTTTTTTTTCTTTTGAGCTGGATCAGTTCCCAAAATCAGTTTCATTGTTCTGGCACTATTAAGGCTGAAAAAAAAAGGAAGTCGAAGTGAAGACAATTGAACCAAGTGGTATAGCTGTCCATATTATTCCTGTTAAAGGACTGTTCACCTTGCAGTCTGTTAAAAGCTGTCCTTTCTGGATTAATAAGACATCTTCAATATCTGCAATGGGCAGGCCATTTTAACCTCTGCAGTGTTGCATGCTAAAGCAGACTATGTGAAAAAAAGCAATATCTTGGTATATCTGGTCTGAATCATAGCATATGCCCACATAAAAAATTACTCCACAATAACAGAGGAATAGAGACAAGAGATGAATATAAACAGTATAACCAGGAATTTTTATTTTTTTCAGCAGCTATAAATAAGTACAGATTTAGTTGCTAACTCAATAATATTGATTTATTATTTTACTACTCTATTTTCCTGCAGGTCCAGCATTTACGTCCTGAAAACAATGTAGTCATACTTGTTATAGGTTATGAATAAAAATATTATCTATATGTTAAACCTTTAATCTCCATATATAATCTTAAGCTTTAGCTATTTATAAAATTAGGATAATAAGAAAGTATTTTAGAATTAAGTTTCTAACTAGACCTTGATACAACTAAACAAAAGGTGCTTTAGATGCTTAAAGATATTTTATATGTTTTTTAAGAAAAATGCATGTGTGATGGCATATGGTCATTTGAAATCTAAAGTTAAATAACTGAGAGGTTTAAAATTTTTGGTTCTGTATTTCAAATACATTGAGAAAACCTCTGAAATGATGCTAAGACTGAGCATTTCTAAAAATTGACCAAGAATATCCATGTGTTAAGGAAGTGTGGCTGTAGTAATTCCCAAAAAATATATATTTAAAGCCAAACATTTTATGAAAACTCTGTCATGCCACCTAAAAATCTGATACTGATTTTGCTGAGTAAATTTTTTAATAAAAGTAATAATGCAAAAGTTTAAATCCTTATAGGAGGTCCTAGTCCTCGTTACACTGGTATCTACCTATCAGAAAAAAAAAAAAAAGAATTGGTGCACCAATGGGGAAATTAATAACTTCTCAGAGATCAGGAGTTAGTAACTTTCCCTCTGGTCAAGGTGCCCTTTTCTAGTATTCCTCACATAGTAAGGCCACTTGCTTTGCTGATGTACTGAATGTTAGAGTATTTTGGAACAGCCTTGACTGCTTGCAGTACAATTTGTCCAGATTAAAGTTATCCAAGAATTTGTCCAGGATGTGAATGTCAGGTAAATGCTTTTGGGTTCTTTTTCCATATTTATTATAGGTCCAATAGATAAAAAATTGATAGATGATTTCAGTTGCCAGATTATTGAACTATAAAAAGCTAAATTTATTTATCCACTGAACAATGAGAGTTCTTTTTTTCTTGTCATTGTAGACACCAATGAATCAAGCCTCAAGCCGATCTCACTGCATTTTCACTATTCACATCTCCAGCAAGGAACCTGGATCTGCAACTATCCGACACTCCAAGTTGCATTTAGTAGACCTTGCTGGATCAGAACGTGTTGCAAAGACTGGAATTGGAGGTCACTTACTGACAGAAGCCAAATATATCAACCTGTCATTGCATTATCTGGAGCAGGTAAAATTGAAATAGAGTAAAAGATTTCTCCCTTTACTACATTCCTGATTAACAACAAGCAATGTTTTGGGAAACTTGATTCCAATATTCACTTAGCCTTAGGATATTTATTGCAGGTTTTTTTTTTTTTAAATTATTGAATTGATAGGTCTTCCTTTAAAATAAAATATTTTAATTTAGGGAAAACTTAACACTTAAGCAGTAAAATTATAGTAGGTATACAGGGTAGTATTTCCAAAAAAGTTTTCTTGTTTTCTTTGGAGTACTGAAGATATTTACAAGATTTCAGCTGTATTTCTCCTAAAAATGTTATTTGTAATCTTCTTCACCTTCCACAGCTGGGATCAGAATGTATCACTGAAAAGGAAGCATTTGGATTTTATTTGGTTCAAGCATTGTAATATGGTAAATTATTAGGCTCTTCTGTCATGTGTTGTTTTATTCCTCTACCAATTCAAATATTTGATCTTTTTGAGACAGAAGTTATCTTTGGTAATGTATTTATGGAGTGACAACCATAATTGGATTTATACTGATAGAACTCATAGAGGTAATAATAATAATAATAATAATAAATCTCTAGAAATCTTTGTCATTCAGATGTTGTCACTAAAAAGATTTAGTCTCTTGATTTAAGGTATGCTGAAATTCCTATCCTCCTTTCACTGTTGCTTTTTATTTTCCTCTTTGGAAAAGGCAAATATTGAGAAAATAGATTACTCCTAACTAATCTTACTCATTTAAAAAAAAATTGCTTGAGACAGCAGCAGTGAATGGAAACTTTGGAGATAAAGATTTCCAGTAGAAAGACTTGGTCAATCATGATGATTATTATTAATATGTGTGTAACAATAATTAGATAATTATCAATTTATTTCTTAAAATTAATTATTTTAGTGGGGTTTTTTTAAATATTATTAAGACTTTAATATATATCTCTCTCTGATGTACCATGATGGTTTATATGTTTGATGTTTATGATGCTTACCAAGTTAGGGTAAGAAACACTTGGCAATGAATTAAATCTCTTTCGTGAATACCGTGCTATTAAGTTGCAATCACTGAAGATTTTCAAATGTCCATTTCAGACCTCATACCTCTAAGAGAAATTAATTTCTTTCTGAGACTGAATATGTAGTATTGTTTTCACAGTACAGCAAGCACTGTTCCTGTTGCTAGAAATTAATTATTTTGGGGATTCTGATGGAGGATACATCATTTTTTCCTAAGGCTTCTTTAAAAATGTTTATGTACAAACATAGCATGTCTGTGAGGTTGTCATTTAGAGGGAAAAATATGGGGGAGAGGGAAAAGAAAAAATGCTTAACTTTAAAATTAAAATATGTACTTTTTAATTTACATTACAGTATACCTGCTATTTAATAAAATACACGGTTGAGGAATTCATTAAACCTGAAAATTTTGTGGATGTATATATGTGAAAATTCTTTAAAATTATGATTAGGAAATATAATTGTTCTACTTGCTGGGAAGAATATTTTTCTTTTTTGTGGTGTTTTTCTGTTAACAAAATCTGATCTCTTGGATTTCATGTAATTTATGATCAGAGATATTTCATCTGTCAAAATAAGAAGCTTAAGGTACAGCAGGTGGCAGTCAGTCATTTACTATCACATTGAATTTTTTTCATACCCCTCATTTGTTTAAATTTTAAGTTGAAGAAAAATGTCTGTATTTGAGTTGTACTCAAGGGAAGTGATAAGGATCAGTAACTCTAAAATGGATGTCTTCAGAATCATACAAATTATACTCAGGATCCCTTCTTATTTATTGCATGATTTTTATGTATTTAGAAGGAAAAAATATTTAGTCATGCAAGTTTTAATTCCTATTTTAGAGAAATACAGTTGGAAATAAGCCTTTGGGATTCTGTCTGGGATTATGTATCAATAGAAATGTTTTCTAATATTGAATAAAAGACCACCAAAGACAGTAAAAAAATCTTTTTATTCAGTGGTAATTGAACCATTCAATCCTGACCTTGCAGTGACTAACATTAAAGTGCACAAATGCCTCAAAGTCAGCTTATTTAAATTCTCAACTATTTAGCTATCTACTGGTGGTCTAGTGTTGATTTATGCCATTTTGAAACTCTTTTCACAGTAAAATAGTCACGTAAAATGATTTGTATCAAGATGACAATGGGAACACTGTTCTGTGTTACCACACTTGGTCTACTTGTTAAATATCCGCAGCATGTTAAAAAGGTCTTCATATGAATCAACTGCACTTTTACTGTAAGTGGCCTCTATGTCTAGATAAAAATGAAGATAGTTTCATGCAGCTGATCTAAAATGACAGCAGGAATTTAGAAGTCCCTACTACCATATCCAGGTAGCTTTTTTTGTCTGAGAGATGTAGTAGCACATTCTGGAATTACAACTGCAACGTAACCATGCATATGTAGATATTCCCTTATGATACAAACATAGGGGATCCTGGACCAAATTTAGAGTTGCAAATCAACAGTTATACTGCCACATGATTTGACACTATAATGGAATGATTTCCCCAAAATAACAGAGTACAGTGTTCTCACTGCTTTAATGAATATGTTTACTTACTGTCATTTAACATGTGTTCCATTTAGGGAATGTTGAAAGATTTAATCCATTAGTGAATGGTTGCTGCCCATATTTACCAAAAGGTTTGTTTTTTGGGGTTTGTTTGTTTTTTGGAGGTTTGGTTGGTTGGTTGGTTGGTTGGTTGGTTGATTTGTTGATTTTCTCTTTAAGGACCAGAGCTTAAGCTTCTACACTCTACTAGAAATGGGAAGTAGGATGAGAAACATAAAAAAAGACCTCTGAAGCAGGCATATGGCTTCAGAGCATGTGATACACTAAATAGCAAGGTACAGATGTACCTGACAGCTCTGTTTCTGCAAGTGATGCACCCCAAAATCCCCATCTCTTGAGGATTCTCTGAGAGCATGTTTTGGCTGCCCAATGGCATGAGGTACTGGTGCAAATCTGTTCCTTGCACAAAGGATGTGGACAGAAACAGGGACTCTTGGGCACACTTCAGATCATGTCAGAACCACTTGTGAGTCTTGTGCTTTCCTTTAGGCTTAACAGTGTTTCCACGTGTCAGTGGAGTCATTTGAGAGTGATTGTACCTGCTCTATGCTATTATGTTTCGTATAGGATGCAATTTTACAAAAAGTGATGAGTTCTGACAGCAACTAGGCCTTAAAGTGGTTTGTTTGACCCACTCAAAATGAAAATTTCTGCTTTAGTGCTATTATTAAGCTTACAACTAGAAGTATTAAAAGAAAAAAATGAAACCCTTTTTATATCAAAAGGATAATAACACGCTCTTAAATGAGACCATTTTCTAATTATCACATTTGGTGCCTCTTAGAGAATCCAGGTTCAGCTTCTGTATGGGTGCTCTCTCTCACTTTGTGAAAGAATATTATTTCCTTCTCCTTCAAATTCTCTTCTTTCTATTCCAGATTCCTTGATTGGATTGTAAAGATCGATTTAGTGATTTAGGTGAGGTTTTACTAAATGGGACTTAAGACTAAAATCTTCTGTGTTACGTGACTGTCACGTGAGAGTACAATGGGTTCTGCATCATGAGAAATGGTCACAGTTTTTCACTGTTAGTGAGGGAGGGTTCAGATTCTACCTGGGGTACAGACTTCCTGCATGAACTTCAGAAAAAATGAACTTCCCTGTAACAAAGTTCTCATTTTTAATGGAAATCTTCTCTCTGGCTCTTTTCCCATCTTGTCTATTCTGATAAAGTCTCTGTGTGGCAGAGGCTGAGAATGTGCTTATCAGTGTGTGCACTAGACTAGTATGAGGTTTCTATGCAATATTATAAACCAACAAAGCTGTAACATGTTTCTATATAACAAGTGGTAATATATGAGATTTGAAAACCTTGATCCAGGAATGAGTTTCCAGATTCCTTTACAAGATAGTAATTTTCTTATTATGTATTTGTGTCTCTCAGGGCTGCCAGTGTAAGATTTATAGTTTTAACTTTTAACTTTCTGAAGATCATTAAGAGAAACTAATGCCACAAAAAAGTCTCAACTAAATTTTCTGAAATAGCAATTACTAAATATACACTGGCAAGTAACATTTATTAAAGAAAAAACAACTCCTAATCATTTAGGAGAGCTTGCACAACTTGTGTAGCTACAGTATTTCAGTACAGTGCTTGGCCAGATAGTTCAAATCTTTTATATCACAGGACATCATGGGGTAATCTAGCTTTTTATTTAATAATAATTAGGTCCCATAATGTAAACAGCTGAGGAGGGAAACTGAGAATAGTAGGTGTACAATTTCCTTTTTGGCCAAGGCATATGTATTCTAAACTGAGTCATTTCTTTCCAGCAGTACATTGTAATCATTCACCCTTTTATTTGTGCTTTGCTTTCAAAGACATTTTCTCAGAAATAAATGTATTGGCCCATCTAAGAGGCATGTGTTTTAAGAATGTGTAATTTTTAAAGCATGCTTTAGCAAATATTGAGGAAGTTTTTACTTTGATACTGTCCATATTTTATTGTTATGACAGAAAAAGTATGAGGAATATTTTCAGTAAGTTCTTGCATCTTAGGAAAACCTGTGGGTTTGAGTTTATCGTGTTCAGTTTCCATGTTGCTGAGAGACTATAAGGCTAGGGTATGATAAAATTCAACGTATTTGGTCTTTCAGGTCCAGCTCCTACAAAGACATATAAACATGCTGAAATTTAACTTGGAATTCTTTCAATAAAGCCAGTGGGTTTACAGCTAACTGGGTGCATAAGCGTAGTTTTGTTGTGTCAGAAGTTCCTGAGCAGATTGGCTTTTCTGTTTATGTGTCAATCATTAATAGACATGTAAATTTAAAAGTCTTTTATTTTTGCTGTTGTTTCAGGTAATTATTGCCCTTGCAGAAAAAAACCGGTCCCACATTCCTTACCGAAACTCTATGATGACCTCAGTGCTAAGAGACAGCCTGGGAGGAAACTGCATGACTACCATGATAGCAACACTTGCTATGGACAAAAGAAATATAGATGTATGTTATTTCTTTCTATCTTGAACAAAAATCTTGTCACTTCTCTATAGATCCTGCTCTTTTGATTTTTAGTATAGGTTACAATTCATGTGTGTAAGCTTTTATTCTTATCTTTTTAAAAAAACTTTAATTTTGTTTCTAGGACATAATTTTATCAGTGGAAATTGCTGTAAGATATAGACAAATGCTTTAGGAAATGTGCTTTTCTCTTAAGTAATCTCAAGTCAAGTAGCAGTTGGGAAATGACTTGCACCTAGTAATGAACTATGCTTTTTTTCAATTTACTGATTTCCTGGTGAATAAACTTTTGAGTTATAAAAGTGCATTTCCACTGAAAACCTTGGCAAAACTCCTGTTAGACTTCTTCGGAGTCAAGATTTCATAGAGTATGGTAGACAAAAGGAGAGTTCACTAGGAGAGAAAGGGAATTGGGTGGAGTAGTTTGGGATTTATGGAAATTTTTCAAATACTTTTGTGTCCTTTCATCAATTTCTTGCACTGGAATTATGTGTAGTGATGTTTTCTTCTCTTTGTTTACAAACAGGTCTGTAGTTTTTATCAAAGGGTTGTAATGAATGGGGCTACATCTGGCTGGAGACTGGTCTGCAGTGATGTTCCTCAGGGTTTAGTTCTAGGGCCAGTTCTGTTCCATATGTTCATCAATGGTCTGGATGCAGGAGTTGAATGTCCCGTTAGCAAGTTCGCCGATGATACCAAACTTGGAGGTGTTGTTCGCTCTCATGAGCGACAGGAGGCCTTCCAGAGGGATTCAGATAGATTGGAGCATTAGCCTATGATTAATGGGATGAAATTTAACAAGGGTTCTGCACTTCTAGTGGAGTAATGCCCAACACAAGCATAATTTGGGAGATGAGTGGCTGGAAAGTAGTCCTGCAGAAATGGATCCAGGGGTGCTGGTCAGATGAGCAGTGAGCCCTGGCAGCCAAGAGGGCACCACATCCTGGGGTGTATCAAACACAGCACAACCAGCAGGTCAAAAGAGGTGATTATCCTGCTGTCTGCTGTTGTCACCTTGAGCACTGTGTGCAGTTCTGGGCCTCACAGGTTGAGAAGGATGTGAAGGTCCTTGAGTGCAGCCAGAGGAGGGAAACAAAGCTGGTGAAAGGCTGGAGAAAATGTCCGGTGAGGAGCAGCTAAGGAATTTGGGCTCGTCTAGTTTGGAGCAAAGAAGGCTGAGGATGATCTCATTGCTCTCTACTGCTCCCTGAGGGAAAGTGGAGAGGGAGATGTTGAGCTCTTCTCCCTGGTATCCAGTGATAGAATGTATGGGTATAGTTCAAAGCTGCGCCAGGTGAAGTTCAGGCTGGACATTAGGAAGTGTTTCTTTGAGAGGATGGTCAAACACTGGACCAGGCTGGAGAGGTGGTTGATGCCCCAAGCCTGTCAGTATTTAAGAGGTGTTTGGACAATGCCCCTAACAACGTGCTTTAACTTGGTCAGGCAGTTGGACTAGCTGATCATTGTAGGTCCCTTCCAACTGAAATAGTCTAGTCTATTTAATTCTAAAATATGTAGCAATGTGAATGTTGTGAATAGATGATGTGGGTTTAAATAAGTCCCTGCCTTTTGCCCAGGTCTCTGGCAGCAGACAGTCACATTATTGAGGTGGCCAGCACCTCAAGATGTGCTCTCATTCATAAGTTCTTTAATAATGACTGATTCAGTCTATTATAGAATGAATTATTTATTTATAGACACAAAACTAACAGACAAAAGACTTAAAATAGACTATTACTACACAGGTATAAGACAAAAAAGGAATACTAGTATTATACACGAGAGGTTAAAGGTACCTTTAAATTTACAGCTAGCTAAGAAATAGTATAACTTAGGATCCAATGTTTCTTACCACCAAATTGTTGAAGGGGCACATGTCAAAATCCTTTCCCTCAATTTCCAAAAAAGTAACCACGAAGTTGCATCCAAGCTTTGGGGAGAAATCATCTCACACGTTCCCAGGGAGTGTGCAAGAGACTTCTGCCTCTGTGATAAACTGTAGTACCTGGGTTATTTCTCCTATCTGCACTGGCCACCCGTGGTGGAGAGAGGGGTGATATGTCCTGCCACAGTCAATACATAGAACACTGCTCAAAGCCATTTATAATCTATTTATTTCCTGATTTTCTTAAGATAAAAGCATTCTAATATGAATAAACAAGAAAAGAAAAACTATTTAGTCTAAGACTTTTTTCTGAAATACAGTGGAAAGCATTATACTCAAACCATACTTCATCTAGTTATAGACTTTTTCTTTATAAAACTGGACTTTGCTGATAAATGAAAACATATTGTTCAGACTTGCAAACATGTAATTATGCAAGCATATTGTCTGGCTACAAATGTGGCTGGGTAAGTTTGTTAATTTTATTTTAAGCTCTGTGAGATCAGAACCCTTTTATATATCAATTCATCAAGTGTGTGTATCTCACGTTGTGCTCTAGATACCTATTTTGGAAATATTTAGACCAAGCAATTATCCAAAATAAACTACTGAAAATTTTCATGTTCTTGCTTTAATATATACAATTTACACAACAGACCTTATTCTTCCGTCCTCCCGAAAATTAAGAAGATCCAAAATACCTTTCTTGCTCCCCAAAATCAGATATATCCAAATAATAGAGATGGATGATAAGCTGTTATATCCGAATAATATAAATGGATGATAAATCAGTTACTAATCATTAGAAATGCCAGAATCAGGATAGCTGCATGAGTCATTATCCATAGTTATGTTAGGTTTGCATGTTGGTTTGTTTTTCCCATTGAATATACATTTCATTCACAAACAATTCACAAGATAGAACTACCCCCAGTATGAAATGAAGTTGTATAATAAAATCCACTTGCTTAAGGACCTAGTGTTGTTACTTGTAATGACAACAATGAAGCAGAGAATTCAGAGTAAGAAAGAGCATTTATATGAAGATGACAAATAAATTATTATCCTAGAGAACTAGATTATATTCTTACTTCTACCAATGAGTTTGTACAGAACTTCTTGGATCACTACATCACATTTTTTGTGCTATTTTTGTTGAGTGCTTGGATGAAGGTGTTGATTCTGAATTGTAGATATATTAATATAGCTGTAACTGAAGCAGAATGGAAGCTGTTTTGAACAGCAGATCATAGAATGACAACAATTGAATATAATTTTTTTGGTACTTTTGACTTCAGTTTCCATTCTGTTAAGTGTAATCATTCCACACACTTGCAGCAAAGAGGATTAATTGATTAATTCTTGAAAAGTCCTGAGGTGCTGTGATGATAAGCATGGTAGAAAAATGATTAGGAAATTAGATGTCTGACTTGATTACCATTTTGATGGCATAGAATAAACAAATCGTAAGCTAACATATTGAACAGTGAGAACTGAATTGATTAGCTACTCATTAATTTAACATATGCTGCACACTAAATAAGGCAAAGAGATCTAGTGGAAATATATGTATGTGTACTGTACATATCACTGTACTTACTATATGTATAGAACTTAATTAAAATCACTTTGGCTGATCGTCGTTGCACAGGAACAGCAGAGGCAGACATAGAGCCCAACTAATACTGTGTGCAACTCTCTTATTTGGAAGGCTTTCCTTTCCTTTGATTCTCTGGGTATATATTGTGTCTTTAGCAAGAAACATCTTTCCTCATGTAACCCTTACTCAGATACCAAACCTCCAAGCACTTAAAGAGACAGAAGTCATGTGGAAAAAGGAGTGTATGAACATAACATTTAAACTGGTATTTTCTTACACTGAAGGACTGAAAACTGCAGAATTACTTTGATTATGAAAATCAATTTTTTTTCAGTAGTGAATTAATGTAGGGGCTATGTATAAGTTCTCTTTTAAATGCAGGCTGCCACAGCTCATAAAATTTTATCATACAGTTTCTCAAGCATCATTTGAATTTCTAAGACTACTGCCTAATATTCTATGTTTTATTATTTGACCTAACCATAGACAGTTGCTGGGTTTTTTTTCATTAAATATATAAGTTTTTTAGCAGGGTCTGGCATTTAAATATCAGCTGATCTCGAATGAGAGAACAATACTTATAAGGATCTTTGATTTCTTTCTGTGCCCTAGATGGGAGTACACACTGGCTGTCACAGAGTTTTCCCAACCAACTCAGTCTTCTATCTTTTTTTTTTTTTCCTGCCTTCCATTCCTGCTGCTCCCTATCTTAGCTCATCTGACAGATTTTTGTCTGGTATCAGAGTTCCCCTATATGCCTCCTAGTTCCAGGTCTCTCGGCTTGTTTCTCAGTTGTCCTGGACTTCCACACTTCTCCCCTTCATCTCTTTTCCCAGCTTCTTTTACATAAAATTATCTAGTCCCTTTTAAAAAAAAAACAAAAACAAACCAAAAAACCCCTTTTACTTAGTTTTCTCTTTTTCTCACCATTCAAAAGTTATTACCTTCCAAGTAGCATGGCTTTCTTATCCTGTACTTCCAGCTGGGACTTCAGGGACTTACCTGAAACACAGTTGTTCAGGGGATAAACTGGATCAATAAAATATGCATTATGATTTAACAGTTTGTATGCCGCTGTCATTAATATGCTAACCTAATTTCCCTTGAATATTGTTATTTTGGAGTATGAAATGATAGACTATTTCTGTAAGATTGTCAAAAAACAGAAATGTAGTTTAATGCCTTCATTAGCAGTCTGGTCTACTTACCTGGTGCAAATGTAACTGGAATTCTCTCCTCTCTCTCTTTTTTTTTAAATTTTTCTTCCAGGAATCTATATCAACCTGTAGATTTGCACAGCGAGTTGCTCTTATTAAAAATGAAGCGGTTCTTAATGAAGAAATTGACCCCACATTGGTAAGAGTTGTCTGGGGACAGAGTGAAGGAGATTGCTTGTTTAAGTTTTACTAATCAAGAGCAGTCAAATTGATGTTGAGGATTTCATACTGAAACATTCAATTAAATTGTTTTCAGATGTAAGCTACACCTTTTTTTTCTATAAAATAACTGCCTCTATTTTTTTTTGTTTTAGACAATTACAATTAAATAGATCTTTATAAACTTATAAAGGCTTTCTCAGTTCTAAAAGCTGAGAAACACTAACCCCTAACGCAAACCTAAACCTAACCCTAACCCTAACCCTAACCCTTGGCTCAAGGTGGTGGGTGGCATGAGGGGCAGAGTTTAGGGCAGTGTGAAGGGGCGGAGCTGGGGGCGGTGTGAGGGGAGGAGCCAGGGTTGTTTTTTCCAGTGATAGTTTCTAAAGAGTTTTCACAGATAATTGGATGGTTCTAAAACTCTTTAAAAATGTACTGAGATTGCTAGTCACTTGATGAAGGCACACAGCTGCACTGAAACAATTTGTGTATTAAAAAGCTAAGAAACATAGGGATACCGAGTCCTTCCTTGAAATTGATTCAAGGAACATTTTAGCTAGGAAGAAAGAACTCTGTGAAGTTACCATTAGGAAAAAAAAAAAAAGGAAGACAAGCAAAGGAGACAGAAATAGGATTTCCAGAACCTGCAGAATGTTAGATTATATAACATGAGAAGCATTTGTTCTCTAAACCTCAGGGATTATATAGCTAATGATTTCATTCATTGTTACTTGATGGTAATTAGCATATTTCAGTTACTGCTAATGATTGTGCTTTTATTTTTCTTTGTCTCTTGTCCTTGAAGTTCAAAGGGAATAGAAGATCAAAAAAAGGCCAGAAGATAAACCCAATAGGCATTGAACATGCCCAATAGGCATTGTCTGACTGTTCTTTTTTTCTTTTCTACATAGACTGTTTAGTAGCAAATCATGCAAAACATTTCTTCCATGGCCACAGAAACCTTTGATAGAGGTAAAACACATGCAGGCTCCTGAACATTTACTACATCCTGTGGAGCTATACTCCACGAGTTTGGTATGTCTCGCTCTGCAGGATCATTTAGCAAGTAAAGCAAAAGTGGACTCGTGAGAGTTAGAAAACCATCCCGTCTTGTGGAAAAGGCAGGGGAACACAGGCACCTTGAGTTTATATGGCCCTGTTCTTGTTATGGAATTTGTTGTCCATCTTAAAGATATTACCAGGGTGCAACCTTATTATTCAGTGAAGTGCTTGACTTAAGATTTTTTTTATAAAAATTGAACACAATTTATTGGCAGCATCTATCATCTGTGAGTTGAATGTATGGTTTATAAAGGGAGTTCACAACACCTCTTGGTGGATCTGAGTTAAGTCTGATTGTTGTGTAAACTTTATTATTCATGAGGGAGGCTTCCTGACTTTTTATCTTACTAAGAAGATGAATTTGTACCGGTTGTACTTTTAAGTGACTCTGCTTTGAACCTCTATCACTCATGGCCAAAGAATGTTTAAACTGAAAATCAAAGTCTTGAATTAATCCTCTTCTGGCATTGATGTAACAATAGAAATCTTGGTTCTGTAGATTTTTACTTGTCTTAATAATACTTGAAAATTAATCTTTTATCCATACCCTGAAATTGGTATTTCTCTTGTTGTCAGATTGAAGTTAATTGTGCTAACAAATTTGAACTTTGAGCACAGATGCTACTGTCATTCAACTGTCTACCATTTTACACTCCAACCCCAAATTTTATTTTCTTGACTCAGTAGCTGGAACAAACTACATCAGAGTGTGACACCAAAATGGGGCAATCTAAAATCAGGGTAAAATGTTTGGCCTGCAAATTTTTTTAAGTGTTCTTGCAACTTTTTTAATTAACAGTCATCACTTTAATAGATTATTGAATAAAATACTATGTTAGACTTTCAATCTTTATTGTAAAAAAATATGTTAACTGTAGGTTTAGAATTAAAAGAAAAAATCATATGCATGTTTAGAATATTTTGATTTTTAAAGTAAAAATGCTCTTTCATAATCTAGGAAGTTATGTTTAAATTTACTCATTAAAAGAAATAGAAATGTTTGAAGGAGTTTTAACATCCAGTGAAAATATGTGTCATTGATTTCAACAATCTCATTTCTGGAAAGTGCATGTAATCGAGAGTAATTAATTTTTTCTTGAAAACATTCCTCTCTTGGAAAGTTCTTTTGCCCATGGAATCAGTGTATGCATGTCTATCTAAAAATATAACTGGAATACCGATACATTTGAGCCATATAAAGGGAAGCTTCATTTAAATGATCAACCATAAAGCATGCAAGAACTCTCTCATTCATGTTTTAGACTTAGAGATTTGCATATTGCCCTGCTTTGTAGAATTTGGCTTTGAGAGGTTAATGATGAGTAAAATTTGGTTTTATGCAGACACTTACTCCCAAAATACAGATTCCAAAAATTAATTACTAGAATTTAAAAATCTAGTTCAGTTTTCCATGTAATATTCTCACATTACTACTTAATAATGCAATTTAATTTCATTATGTTGTTTTATGCTATCAGTTTATTGCTAGCAACTGATGCATCCTACAAGTATAGTATGCTATAATCCTAATAATAATGGAATGTTACATGAAAAAGAAGAAAAGTTAAGATTAAAATTAAGATAGTATTTTGAAACTTCTGTTTCTGTAAGGGAAGGTAAAAAATATCACTTTTGTTGTGTAGTTGTTACTAACAAAGTGTTAGAGAAACACTTTGTTAGTGTTTCTCTAACAAAGATGTCAGTTCTTAAATGTGTTTTCATTATTAAGAGGCAAAACTAATGAGTCAGAAGAGCTCTTTTTATACCTATGTCAAATTGTATTTCTCTTTTGCAAAAAATCTTTTGAACTCTTTCTGTACCGCCATATCTTCTAATACAAGAATTTACTGAATTTGGAAAACTTTTCTTGGGTTTATAAATGGAAAAAGAGAAAAAAAAGGGTGCTTGGTGTATTTAAGGCACTTCAACAGTTTTTAGAAAAGAGACCTTGTTTAAAAAAAGAGAAAACTAAAGTATAATATTTGCCTAAACTCAGCCTTCTACTTCAAAAATCATAAACTAGCTATTAATTTGTAGGTGATGTTTGGTTTTTGCCTTGGTGTTTGTAGATGATTGTCCAGCTGAAAAAGGAGATCCAAGATTTGAAGTATGAGTTGGCACTGGTGACTGGCAAGCAAAGAACGTCAGAGCTTTCCCAAGAAGAGCTGCTTCAGTAATGTCTTACGTTGTTTTAATTTTCTTCTTTTATTATTATACTTTTCATCAGTTTCTTTATTGGCATAAATATTTAAATTCATCTCAGAATTTTAAACTTCCTTGAGTGAATAATAAAATGGAGTTAGGTGCCAGTTTAGAATGGCAGATTTCCATGAAAAGCTCTGTGAGGCTGCTGGCTTTGTTTTTGCTGCCTCAGCGTTGAGGAAGTGAAGTGAAGTAAAGTAAATGCAAAGGATGGGAATCCCTGTCAAATGCCAGGCAGAAAGAAGTGTTGTATAATAGGGCAGAATGAAAAACAGTCTCTCTCAAAACTGGATATGCAATCTGAGTAGAGTTCAAGAAATATTCTTGTGCTGAGAAGTATCCTGCTGCAGTGTTAGTTTGACATAAACTGAAAGAAATCTCACATTTCTGATCTGCAATTAATTAATGTCTTAAAAGCCAAATATTCTTTTTTTTTTTTTACTGAATATGCTGTTGAAATGCAGTATTAATTCATGTAAATATGGTGACATTCTGTACTGTAGATCAGTACAGCACACAAGAGCTTTCTGTATATGATGTATTTACTTAGGTCTAAATGTTCACCATAACTTAATTCAATTTCTAGGCTTGAAAAATTGATTCTGTAGGATGGACTTATTTAATCTCTGTACCTCATCTCTATAAAGAAAGTAGTAACTGCCTAATTTTGTTTAATTAGTACATTAACAGTAACCAAATTGAAGCTATGGGAACATTTAGTCTTTAATTTCTCTAGGGACTGATCCAGAGGACAACTACCAGAGCTAGCAATTTCCCCTGACACACAGAAGAGTCTGGAGACATGACAAGCTGCTACCTTGAACCTTGAATTTCTCAAGCAGATTGTTGTCATTGCCAATCATTTACATCAGCGGTTACCAGTATATTCTCCTAACCAGAAATGTCCCTGCAGTTCCTACTGAGTTAATATATATTTATCGTCTGCTCAAACATATGAGAGCTAACAAATAACATTACAGAGTATTACTAGATGTGACCAAGAGCCACAGAAAGTACCTTTCTTTTTCATTATATGCAGAATTAAATGCCCTTAATAGTTAATTTTTTTTTTTGCCCTGGCAGAAGGATAAAAAGAAACTGTTCTTTTCACCCTTGAGAAGATAACTGACTTTCAGTGATCTTATTCAGACATACTTAAATAATCTATATATTAGTTTAAATAAGTGCTTTCTTAACATTATTCTAAAAATCTGTCACATGGATTTTCCACTGTGGTCTTGTTTGCTGCTTGCTTTGTATAGAGAAACTGAGGTTTTGGAAATCATTTGGGTTTTCTAAGACCACACTCACAAATCGTATTTCGTAAGATTTTTACCTGACTTTTTGCCATGGGAATGGCAGTCTTATAAATAGGAATGGGTTATAAATAGTAATGGATTAACGGTTGATTAAATTTTGTTGTGTGATTATGCAAAGGAAAACTAGGAATGTACCATCTGCATACAATTGCATCGTAGCATACAACTGGGAGGCCTGGTTTCAGAAATGTGACTAAAAAGTGTATTAATTGTATGTTTCTCCTTTTTATCTATGTAGCAGAATATATAGTGCATTACAATGTCAGAAAAGGTTTCTTCTGAGATCATGAGAAGGAATTTTGCATCCTATCACTCCAGAAGGAGTCAAGGTGGAGACTTTAATGTGTTTCTACCTGTACTAAGTCACATAATGAGAAATAACTTTGAAGGACCTTAGATATGTTAGGTCAATGCAAAATTTTAAGGTTTCTAAATTTGTCATTTATTTAGATTTACTCAGGCTCATGTAGCACATGTGTTCATTTTTTCAAAAATGCTGTGGAATTAAAATATAGAACACCACTTAAGTACTGCTGACTGGGGTATAATAATTTTCCTGAGGATCAATACAAAACAAGAAGGGCCTCAAACAATTAACCTCATCAGTCGTCAATGTGATGTAATTTCAGGGATCGTTTTCTTAATATGATTTAAAGTGGGGAAAAAAAAAAAAAGAAAGAATTGGATATAGAGTTTTTTTCCAACAGAGAGGCAGAGAGTGCTAGAGAATAACTGTCACATACATGAGTCAGACTGGCTTGTTCATACTTTGGGCTGCAGTTGAATGGAATGTTGAAAGCGAAGTCAATCTTTTCTAGAACAGTTCAAGGGGAGGAAAATATCAAATGTCAGGGTTAATGAGTTTGCATTTGTATGTGTTCATGCAAACAGAGTGCTCACAGATAAACAACTGGCATGGCTCAAACACCCAAATGAAAGTATAATGAAATGATAGTATAAAAAACCACCTCTTCAATGAAAATATTTCTGTGGTTTTTAACATTTATACTTTTTGAGCTTGCTTTCATATGGCAATAACATTTGTGACCATGCTGATTTACATGTCTGAGCTTGAGGTCCATAAATGTTCTGAGCATTTATGACAATCAGCAGATAGCATCTGAGTGTTCTGTCTCCAGTTAGCGTCTGTCAATACATAACACAGGAAATCTTCATGACAGTTCTGTTTATTGGGACTGGCCATCTGAGTTTGGAGCTACTCATTATCTGGAAAGTTTGTACACATTAAAGAATAAATATACAAGTGAGTAGTCCAAACAGAAGTATGGACCTGGATGATAGCTGATAAAATCATGATTGACTATTACTGGAAAATGTCTGTGATGGGATTCGCATCTAGTTTTGCATCTATAATAAAACCTAAATAATATTATTTATCTGGAGCCATACAGATCAGTTTGTTATGACAGGCAGAAGAAGAAAAGAAACATGTTATAGGTGATAATGCAACATACTGTGTCGTGCTTTATTTCAAGTGGCCACCCAAAGATGGTTCTTAAGGGACTAGTATTGTAAGGGGTTCTTTTATTGTTATTGTTATTATTACAGGTGCTTTTTTTAACATGTCAGAGAGGGAATTCTAATTAAGGTCATTATGGATTTCAAATTCTACTTAGACATTTTTGCTTAGTTAGGATATCTTCTGTTTAAACTTAAATAAACTGTATCTCAATATGTGTATATATATATGCATATATCTATATAAATAATTCAAGTTTATATAGTTCTTTTCCAAGTTCTTAGACTTTGACCAAAGTCTTACCGTGGTTAGTTTTATTGCAAATAATGACTAGTAAGGAGAAGTGTTACAAAGGATAGTCTTATAAAAAATTGATGCATTTTAATTCTTCTTTTGCTGATTCATCATACATTTTGAACAGAGGTCACAGCAAAATTAATCTGCTGAAAGTATTCTGAGCCAGGGTTTTATTTTTTATTCTTTGATGCTGAGCACAGATGGTCAAAGGTACAAAACATGTCAGTGAAAAACTCCATGCACTGAGTACGTATTTATTTATTTGTCCCACATAACTCTTTATCTCAGGCATTTTTCAGTAGAAGACAGATGCCAAAATGAAACTGAGTGGTACATATGTAGATCCAATAATTTTTTTTTAGTCTAACAAAATGCCTATGGTATTGCATAGGTTTTTTTGCTCTCTACATATGTTATGCAGGAATTAACTGTTAGTGATTGCCTAGGAAATAAGTATTAATAATATCTGAAAATTATATTTTGTATGTTTCTTGACTAACTAAGTCAAGAAAGGCCGAACATTTCTTGTAATAATGAGCTTCATTCCACTTGTTTACATTCATAGCATTCCAAATGGAATTGGTGGGCTGCTCAATGCAGTTGAAATTGCTATATATTTGCAGGTAGCTTATGAATAAGCCAATTTTCATTCTTGATTGGTTTTCCCTCACTTAAATCAAAGAAGTGTCTTCAGGGATTTATTTTAATTTTTTTTTCATTCATTTAATGGAAGGAAAAAATCTGTCAAATAGGCTTTCCTCATAATCACTACAATGTCACATTACCATTTGCTAAGTTTAAAACAAAATGGAAAAAAAATGGTCTTGACTTTTCTTGTGAATGGCAAATTATAATATGATGCAGCTTACCAGCCGTATGACTACAGCTGTCTAAAATTCAGAATTCTGTGTTAAATGGTGAGCATTTGCATTAATGTGTCATATTTTTGATTTTATTCTTTTGTTCTCATAAATGTTAAACATAAATGAATTCTTCTGCTCTCATCTTGTTTATCTAAATAGCAAAGCATAAAAAATTCAGCTAGACTACATAAGTGGTTCAGAATGTAGTTCATAAAATGCTTCCAAAATCTGAATTGCTTGCTTTGGATCTTACCTTCTACTTCCTCAGCTGTAAAGAGCTGATCTAAATATTTCTTTGAGCTGGAGAATTAGTTTTTTATTTAAGGGGAGAAAAAATTAGAAAAGGAGCTCTTTGAACTATTTTTAAAAAGTAGAAAATAACATCATACATCCCAAATACAAGGAAATTGTACTCTTTCAGGCTTCTGCATTATGCTTTAGAATAGAATTAAATTACCTTCAATATTTTTTTTTTTGGTGAATTCCATGCCAGAAGTAAAAAGGAGAGTCCTTTTTGTTTGAATCATTTGGGTTTTTTTTTTTTTAATAACATAAATGAGCTCACTAGCAATTTACAGTGTGTGCCCAGAAAGTCAGGATTTTAAATCAAGGTTCGGTGTTCCAGAGCACCCACGCTTCCAGAGTTTTTGCCAGTTGGAAATCTCTAAGAACAGGACCGGAAGTACTGGCTTAGCACTTTAATTTATTAATAACTTTACCTTATTTCTTTCAGATACATATGTTATTACAGACGCTTCTATTTTTTACTTCAACAGTCATATATTGTTCATCTTACTCAAGTCCTGGAGATCTCATTACTTCTTTCTGTCTTTCATTTTTCTGTTTCAACATTGTGACATCTGTATGCTATCATAGTATTAACAATATTGCACTGTTGTACAATGTAGAGCTTTAACAGTTACTCGGAGTTAAGCTGTTGAACAAGTGGCTTCCTTTATAAAACAGAGCAAATGTTCTTATTTGCTGGTGTCAGTGTTCAATTTCATTTGCAAGGTAGATGAAATAAAGGCATATCACCTTGTCTTTTCTCAACACAGCTTTGCAGACCATAGATCTGTGTAGAAGTTAGCAGATTGAAGAACATGAGCTGTGTAGGCAATATTCAAGAAAAAACAAGCTACCTTACCTATATATAACAAGCTACCTTACCTATAAAGTAGTCTTAAAATGTCTCACATTAACTGCTTGCTTAGATGCCTGATTTAGAGTGCTCTTAAATCAAAGTATTTTTGTAGAGGACATTTTTTCTCTTACGAGATTATGAAATCTTTAGCAATAGCACAGAAAGTTCAGATTCCTAATGCAGATACCGAAGCTACATGCTTAAAGTGTAAATACTTTTCTTGATCCTGGTTTTTGTTCCAAGGCACCTGAAAGTAGGGAAAAAAAATCTTATTTAAACTGATCACCTTTTATATTGAAATTATTGAGAGATAATAAACTTTAAAGTTCTTTTCAAAGGATAGCAAGTTTGTTTCAGTGTGGGGGTGGGAGGGAGGTCGACAATGTCCTATGTCCTGTTTTCTATGGTTCAAAATTCTACCAGTCATCTAATGTCATATGGTTTCAAGAAAAATAGTGAAATATGGTATAACTCATATTACTGAGGTGTATGGAGAAAACGTAACATAGCTTCAGTCGATTATTTGGATTGAAAAATCTTGGGACAATTTTCAAATATATATGACCAAAGAGCGCTCATAAAAGCATTTTGAATCTCTCTGAAATTCTCTGAACATTTGGTCAGCTGAGTTCTTCTGAAAGTACCACTAAATACCTGTTTGCATCTTTTGGCACTTCAAATACTTTTTGAAAATCTTTTTATTTTGAGCTTATACATCTAATTTAAACCTGTGATACTTTACAGATTTTTTTTTTTAACTACTTCTGTCTTCTTTACTGTAGGATTATCTTGGTGTTCATCCATATGAGTACTTTTGGCTTCTTTGGATAGCTGTTATGCTTGTCCTATGTCCTTTCATTTTAATTCAAGTTCTTCCTACCTTAGAGATATTTTGATTTTTTTTTAATTTTGATAAACTAAACGTTAGTTTTCTCTTGCTACTTTTAGATATACTCCAGTGATTAGAACATAACTACTGTTATGGCCGCAAGTATTAGTTGGCAGTGAGTAGCATTCCTTTATGTATGCGCTTTTGGGCTGTTTTTATAAAGTGCTGTTGAAGAAGGAAATGGTCTACTCGGCAAGCTACTTGACATGTTTCTTCTCTGAAAAAAAAATTGCATGTGTAGAATTACAGGCAGTAGGCACCTTTTTCCCTTATAAGCCAGTCTTGGTCTTTTTATTGTCCAGTCCAAATCACCCCTTTTCTTTCTGATACAAAGATTAGAACTGTGTGCATTTCATCTCTGAAATATGATGAATGATTTTCGACTGTGTAGAAACTCATCTTACATCTGCTTGCCACATGGCAGCCATCTAATTCAGAAGAATCCCCTGTAATATGTAGTTGTTAGAGCACTGCATAGATATTTTTTAAGTGTAAAAATATTCCAGACTGTAGAAACGCAAGACGCTCAAAGACTTACTCCTCTTACTACCCTGCTCTAAGGCTGCACTAAATCAATGCAGCTTATACCAGGGTTATGATACTAAAACTATTCTATGAAATATCTACTGAAGAGATTTCAGAAAGGCTTATGTAGCTGCTTTCACTATTTAGTTACCTTAGTTTTTATATTTTACCCAGTAGTTAGCACATTTTTGTTAAATGAGAGGTTAAGCAGTTATTCCTGGAAACATAACGCAGCATTATTCTCTATATATGTCGGTTATGCTGTCATGTGCACTACCCATCAGTAATGTATAACAGCTCTTCTCAGGGCAATATGGATGTATTCTGTGTACTTTTATCTTCTGTCATTTCATTGGCAACAATGCCTGGAAATACCTTCCTTTTTCCCCTTTATCTTCCATAGGATTATTCATAAAATCCCCTACTTTGAATCTCCATGGTCGTCCCATACTGATGCACACTTGAGGCTAACTTAGCTTCAAGTTAGCTGTTCTTACATGTAATAGTCATTCTCCTTCGACTATCATGCATTTTCTAGATCAGTGGATTCATAAAATTTGTAGAGATATGGGGTTCCTATTTAAACAATATAGACATCATTATTAAACTTAATGATAATTTTCAGAATTAATATATTTTTAAAAAATTGATATCTATTATGTTGCCAATAGTAAAGCTATTGCAAAGTCAAGGTGAAAAAACCTCTTTAATTAAAACAACCTCTTTGATTACCACAAGTGCTTCATTAACTGCCTTGTTAGCAGCCTATTTTTCATAAACTTGGATTTTTGCTTGTGACAGAGTTCACAGCTGACACACAAAATTAATTGTTATTTAAGGGAACTTAATTTTGATACATAACATACAGTGTCAGTGATCAGGAGTTAAAAGGCAAGTTCTCTCAGAAATTAATCATGGCACATAAAGCAAGGTCAAAACAAGTCCTTCCAAATCTGTGTTTTGAGACTGTGCATCCTGCAAGCTAGTGAGAACTCCAGACTTTAAAAACATACTCTCAGTTGGCTGGGAGTGCTTTTCTGATACATTTCAGCTGTGTAATTTGCATCCTGGTTCATCCAAACAAATGACTGATTCAGAAGCAGATTTAAAAAAAAATGTGGGTGCGTGTTATTTAGTGAATGGGTAAAAGTGAAGTAGCACAGTGCTCATTTAATCATTCTACAGTTGTGCCATCAGAAAAATTGCACGGAATCTGAAGTAATGTGGATAGAAAGATTTTGTGAAGTATGTGTGGTCTAAACAGTAAGCAGTCTTCATTAAAGAAGAATTTTTGAAGGGTGGAAAGTAACAGAAGAGAAATAAAGTTGATAATGTAAAAGCCGTCTCTAAGCTGCAGTACAATGTGTGTTTACATTATTCGCAAAAAAAAAGATATAGAGGGAAAGGCTAGACCAAGAACTTGAGCCTGATTTACAGTCACTAATGAGAAGGCACTGTTAGTTTAGCACATTTCCATCCCAACTGTTTATGGCTGTTCTACTGTGAGTTTTCTTCCAAGCACCAGCGTAAGAACTTGTGCTTGACATAGCTTGTGGTTTCACATTCTGGTATCATTCAAACTTGCCTGGATCAGCACTGTATTACCTTTCTTTTTGTACTATGTTAATATGTAAAAGGCCACTATCAAAATTAGTTTTAAATTAATCTTGTTAGTCACTTAATACTATTCCCTTGATATTGACTTAAAAACTTGTGCGCGTGTGTGTGTGTGTAATCTTTTGCTCCTTTTTTTTGTTTGTTTTTGGGGTTTTTTGGTTTTTGTTTGTTTGGTGGGTTTTTTTATTTTCTGATGAGCATTGGGAAAGAAACCCCCATTCTTTGTTTACTGCTGTTTTTCACACAAAATAGGTCTTTGTTTAATACTTCCTTATTCTTGCTCCTTCGGAGAATTTCTTTTGGGAAAACTGTTTTTTCTGATACAGCAGGGTTCTGGCAATAGGCTTCAGCACACCCTTGCTCTTATTAGCGTGAGTTAGGCCTGCTGTTCTCAGGGCAGAACCTGGCAGTACTAAAAGAATGGAAATCTATGAAAAACTGCTTTTGGAGATTTCATCTACTTTAATAACATTAAACAATATTTAATGCTCTATACTTTACCTTACAAAATACAAGAGAAAAGGGAAAAAAGGGAACCATTTTGGATCTCCATGTGTTATAAGAGACATCTTCGTATGACACTGATTTTCCTGTCGTGTGAAATTAACTGTGGTCATCCATTCTCCAGTTTCGATTAGCACAAATTCTGCATGGAAGCATTATTGAGAGCCTTACTAAGCTAAAACTAAAGCATGCAGCAGCTGGCTCGCTGATGTTACTAACTACAGCAAATGAAAGACTATTAATATTTGTTTCTACACAAAAATAGAGTTTTTAGGATTTCTAAAATATACTTTTAGTTTTGGGGGTTTTTTAATGCTAGTTTAATAATTTCAGTGCAAGTATCTTGTGCCTAGGTACTTCTGTTTCAGATTAATGGAGCCTTTTCTGATGTAACTCCCCAGTATAACAAAATTCCCTCAAATTTAAATAAATTAAATTGACCATCTTATGTTAGAAGAGTACGAAATTCTGAAGTACATATACATACTAGATATTTCCACTGAAGCAGTTAAGTGTGACAAGTAAGCAACTCAGTAATTTTCAATTCGGTGCTTGTACCTAGCTCCATAATTAGGTTTCCATTGAATTTCAGTTAATTAAACGGCTTTCATCATGGCTTTTTCTCATCAAACTAACTTTAAAAGCAGAGCAGTGTGAATTCTTAGAGCTAAGTGTTTTTTATAAGGATCTCTCCAGTGTGAAATAAAATTCCTGGCGTTGATCTTCAGATGACAGTACAGAGAGCATCTCTTTATCCAGTTTTCTGCTCCTGTGAATGGCAGGTATTTGTTACTAGGTTTTTGTTGTCATTTCATTACTAGGTCTTTGACTCGATTATCTTGAATTTTAGTTTTAGTAGGGGATTATTGTTTTTGCTACCGACTGATACCTTGCAAAGCTCATTTTGTAAGTTAAGACAGAGAAACAGAATGTCAAAACAGGAATTTATTTATTCTGCAGTCTGTCTCTTTTACAACAATAAGGTCCAGCACTGCTGTAATGCTAGTCTTCATAAATACAGTCAAGAAAGGAAAACAAAATATCATACTGTAAGGAGCAGTGTTCACGTATATTCAATATTATGGAAAGAGGTTTTGGTTTGTTTGTTAGTTGACTCTTTTTTTCTTTTTAATTCTAGCTGGTTTTCATTATATGCTTGGACCAAAGCATTTGGGCTTTTTTCCTTCCCACTAGTTTATGAATTACCTTGGCACTCTCAGTCATGTTGTAGAACCTATGTATGTGATTTTTCTAAATTATTTTCCCATTGACTTTTGGGAATATGTGTCATGGGGAAATTAAGGTTCAGCCTGGGTTGCTTTGAGAGAAAAAAAGCTCAGTAATGTACTCAGAAATTTTTCAGATATGGTATATATTCTGTGCCAGGCATACATTTTCCTTTAGCAAGTTCATTATCAAAATGCCCTTCTTTGAGCAGCTTTGTTTCCTAATTTCTGTTTTGAGAGGACATGAAAATGTTGGCCATTATCCTTGTCATAATAGCATAAGTAAATATAAGGATTGATTACTCAGGTCTTTTTGAAAGAAACTCTATTCCCAACTCTTAGAGAAAATAGGACATGCTGACTCACTGAGAGAGGTCTAGGTGTTTGGTCTCAGGGCTGAGGCACAATAGCTGACTAAAAATACTTTATTTCCTATGCCTTTTCGTTATTCTATGATGACTGAGTTGAAAAAAGGTCCTTTAGAAAAAGAACACTTTTATTTTACCTCATGATTTCGTCTTACCTTTGTTCTGCCACATATCCATTGCTCTGTGTAGGCCAGTAAAGCAAGATTTGCTAGAAAGTTCTCTGGACTTCTTGTTCTCTATGAGTTTCTTGCTCCTCTTAAACACCTAGACCTTGTTCAATGTTGGCGTGTTTAATGTGTTTTTCTGGTTCAATTCTTGCTGACATATATTCTTGCAAAGGTCTTTGGTTTGAGGACAGCAGTTTGATGTGCATTCTCCTTGTAGAGAACTAAGGATCAAACGTAGGTGACTATATCAGAAGATGCTATAATATTGCTAAGGAGGATGGTATTATCCATCTCTTGAACATTACAGAATGAAAAACAAAAGCTATTTTGGTTCTCCTTTATTTCCAAAAAGATTTTTCTCACTGTCTTTCTATTGGAGGATGACTACAGCCTGTGCATGGTTTTGACTAGAAAGAATGTGTTGGACTTGTAACTGTGAGTGCCCTATGTGAAATTCATACATCTTTTACAGCCTTATTTTATATGATTCTGTGCTCTAGTTTTCATATATTCCATATATTTAATTTTATTTTTATAGATGTATTCAGAGATAAATAATAAACCGATTTTGTCAGGAATATGAGAAGTAAAAGGATATTCGTCTTGTAAATGTTATTGTCATTTTTTTCTGTACCACCTAGCAAACAGATATACCTTGTCTAATATATCTTAGAAAAAAGTAAATGTACAGTCAGTATTCCTTTTTTATGCTTATTCTCATCTGTGATTTTTTTCCCTTGCCCTGTGATTCTTCATTGTCTCCTTGATTAATCTTGTGAATGTTTCTGGAAGTGAAGTAGCATTGTTGTCTTTTTTTCATTTGTAAAACTGAAGATCTTGTTACTGTATAAATTCATATGTTGTTTTGACAGTCTTTGAGCTGCTAAATCACTTAAACAAAAGATGGTTCAGTGTACTAAGATCTACTCATTGAGAAGGGAATCTTTATGTTGCCTCTGTATCGCATTGTTTATTTTGTACCTTTGTTTAGTGCTTCAATATTCTGGAAGAACTCCCAGAATATCCAGCATGTTGCCAGATTGTGTGTTTATTTTAGAAAGAGTTCTGGTGTTTTTTACATGGAAACCTACAAGAGTGAGGGAGGCAGTGATTTCTTTTGCTAGTATTCATGGGGATTTGCATGGCTGGTTTTCTTTTTTTTTAATTTATTTTTCTTTATGTTTTATCCATAGCATTTAGACTTGGATGGTCTGTTCTTTTTCTTGTTCTCATTCTTAACAATGAAATATTGAAAATTTATCTAAGAATACACTGACAATCTAGTGTTTCCTACAACTGGGAAAGAGGCTGAATTGGTTTATAGCTTCAGATTTACATTGTGCTATTTCAGACTTGACTCAGTGCTCAGATCTCTTTTGGCTTCTATATACCACTTGGAAATCAAAAAATTAATTGGACTGTTGTGTTTTTTCAAGAATTCAGAACACATTAAAGGTAATGTAAGAGAGAGGAAATACCAGCTTATATCTATAACTGAAGTTTGTCTAATTTATTACACTTAACAAATGAACCTTGACTCTTGACTGGAAAATAATAATTTCAAAAAATAGAGCATTATGTTTCAGGAATCATATATTCTTTATCTTTCTCTTGAAATATTTTCACATTATGGTAATGGTAATTGTGCAAGTCAGTGCAATTTTTTTGATTTATTCCCATAGCCTAAATCTGTTGTAATTGGAGTATGGGTAAATCCCTGGCAACCAGATAATCTTTGAAAGGTTGAAACATCTCCTTCCTAATTTCTAGTTCAAGACTAAAGGCCCATTTTTATAGATGACTTCATATAGTCAGTCTAGACAATCTAATTATCAAAAAAATTTTTTTACTTGTTTCCTCTTAGTTACTGAAACCAATGAGGTGCTTAAGATAGTGACAAATACTGACTTACTCTGTGTCTGTGTAATCACAGCCATATTCTCATTAATAGTGTAAATGCCTCTCTTTTCCCGGTGCTTACACAACTGCCTACCTCCCTGCATGAAGGACTAATTCTCCTGCCCTTTGTGCTTAGTGTGTCTGCAGAGAGTATGAGTAACTTTGTACTATTGGCTTCTGTTCTGTTGTACTCTTAATGCAGTAAAAAGTCATGCAGCAATAAGTAAAATTTTGGTTTCTTTTACTGAGTAAATTTTGTGGTCTCTTAAGTTGAGAAGCAAGTCAATTCCAGTAATTCTTCTGTAGCTAATATTTGTCTTTAAATATCCTCTCCTTCAAGCTCTCCTCATGTACAGCTCACATTGACTTTAGGGAGTGTCCTATAAATTCAGAAGTTGTGAATTTTGGACATTCGATGAGTAGAATAGACAACATACATATATGTCTCTTGTTATTTAACTGAAACAATGAAAATGGGACAGCAAAGTTTGTCTGAAGCTAACTCTCATTTCCTTTTTCTTCTGTTTTGAATATTGCCACTTTGCTATCTCCAGAGGAGATAAATACCAAAACTTTCTGTTATGTTTTCCAGTATTCATTCCAGTCTTGCAGCTGCTGATTTTCAGATATTTATTTCCTGAAAATAATGATTTTTTTTTTCTGATTGTTGTGAATCTCATTGTGTCACTCTCCAGAAGGAATTTCCTATTACTGTAATGTGAGGAATTTCAGTAAGAGAAGTCTTCAGAAGCAGGGATATACCACAAAACATACTCTGGGGAGAACTTTGGATGCTGTGATATTAGAAGGCCTAAAATTTTTGTATGTGGTTACAGCAAAGTGATTCCGATAATAAAATGGCAACAAGATATTCAGTCCTGTAGCTGAAGTAGATAAATGTCTATGAAGTTACATTCAGAAGGCTTGCATATTAAGTGGGGAGCTGAACAAAACTAGTCCAAAAGAAACACTAGGCACAGAGGTGAACTCTTGCCTTTCTTGGGCAGTTGGGCACTTGATGCAGCTACCTTACCCAGGCTCGGGCTCAGGCTCAGAATTTAAGTTCATCTTCTGAGGATGATAGCCTAAATAAACATTTAAATGATAAAATTATGCTTTACAGGGCATATACCTGTCATTGTTGCCCACCGTTTGCCTGCTAAATAATTGAAACAGCATTTTTTAGGCATCAGGAAGCCATAAATCTAAACCCAATTGATGGAGTTTGAATTCACACTTGCAGTTTTCCAGAAATATACTTTAGTAAGTGGGTTAAGGGTCTAGTTTGGGCTTAGAAATCCTCTTCCCATTATCTTGAGAATGAACTGCAGTACATCCTGAAATATGAGACCTGGAAAGAGTGACAGCATGCAAAAGGAAGTCTGACTCTATCTGTATAGATGTGATATCCAGCCTAGAATATGCTATATTATGCCTATATAGGTTTCCAGTCTGATAATTTTAATTTGGTTTTGCAAAATAGAGAGGGTGCTTTTCTGTGCCAGGTTGTCTTATGAAGACCAAATTACTGAAATAATTGCTTCTCCCTAAGGAAGATTTTGTCAGTTGTTTGTGAAGAACACGTTGCAAGAGAATAAAATGCTAACTACATTTCATTACTCAGAGGAAGAGCAGTAGGTCTTTGAGAAATGTATAAATATCTACATTAAAAGATAGTATGCCTTGCTTGGTGATTGGAGCAGGTAATTTATGCTATCTGCTGACTATTGTAATAGAAAAAGAAGTAGACTTTTCTTTTGCACAAATAGTCATATATAGTAACAAATCTTGTGCCCACTTAAAATATAGTCTTCTGAGAGAACAGGTTTTAGGTCTTTTCAATTATGAGATAGCAGAAGATCAAAAAGTTGTAAAATAAATGAGAAAAGAAAAGATTACTTCTTAGGTGCTTTTAGTTCTAGAACTATTCCTTAGCATGTGCCTGTATGTTTGGATATGCAGTTGTAGAATCTTCAGTATCAAATCCAGGTTTCATTAATCAGAACAAAAGTACCTTTCAAATGCATGGACCTTGAAGAAAAATAGCCTATTAATATCAGACAGCTTGGTACATCTTGTATTGTATTTGACACACCATTTTGCAGAGTTGTCTGCTTGTTTGTGATATTTTTTTCTTCTCTTAAAAAATGCTGTGTATTTCCAGGTTGGATGAGTTAATTGAAACATTTCTCAAAGATAATGATCCTGATAGCTCTCTGGATGTTGGTGCTGACATGCGCAAGATCAAGTATTGCTTCGCTCATATGAAGGTATTTTTTTTAAAGAGAGATGAAAGTGCAGCTGGCACTCTGAAAATAGCTTGGAGATATTCATGGTTGAAAAGTGTTGTAAGTAATGAAGTGCAGTTGAGAGGTACTGAAAAGGGTAAAACAATTGAACTTTAAAGTGCAGGGAGGACTCATAGAAAATTGAAATTTAGCTGGAAAAATTCGGCAGCATTTTGTGGAAACATCAGCAAGGATCCCAGCATGCAGTAAATTGCAAGAGAGCACTGGAAGTTACTGGAATCAACAAGACAAGTTATTTGTACATGGATAGATGTTCCCATCTGTATTTCCAGCATTACTGAGGCTTTATTTTGGACAAACTATGTTGAAAGAGGTAAAAATGTAGATTAAAAACACTATAACCCTTAATCTGTTACACTAATTCTTCTGAAGGTGTTGCAAGCCCTTCTGAATCATTGAGAGAAAAATATACACTTGATAATTGTGAAAGTAATAGGGAAAGCAATAGAAGATAATACTTTTCTGTATTTTGGTATATAAATTTTCCAGTATAATAGTGTATACATTCCTGATCTTAATTTATTGTCCTTAAGTAATTAGTTTTTAATTATATTTTTGATATTGAAAATTCTGTGATACTAGAGAACACTGGAATTTATGTGTAGAAAGAGTAAAATAAACTGCACCCTTGGTAATGAAGATTAAAAAATACAGTTTGTTTCATACTTGGCACAATGGATATAATTTGACAATCAACTGTGGCATGATTTTTTCTGTCAAGGGTCTAGAAAGGTTTTACCTTTCTTACTATAGCTACTCTCTCAGAATAGAATACAGAGCTGAAGGCAAAGTTAAAAGGGGTGTGGTATTTTTGTTTCTCCTAATAGCAAATAATGAATCGTCCAATGGCTTCTGGTGAAAAACTGCTCTCACAAGACATATCTGAAGAAAAAAACAGTAACAAAGAAGCAGAAGAACTGGAAAAACTGAAAGGACTTCTGCAACAAAGAGACAATGAAATCAGTATCCTTTTTGAGGGAAAAAATATTTTTTTGGTTTGAGATGATCTGACTTACAACTGTTTTTCTTTGTGTGAGAGAGGCTGTACTGTGTTAAAGCAGATACTCAATTCCCAGCTTTTATGTGACAGGACTTCTGCTTTGCACCTGCTTCTCTTTCAGTTTTTACCCAAATCAAAATCCTGGATCCGAGCACCACTTAGGTTTAGAATGGTCTGGCCAGTAGCCAAATACTGTGGGTTAGGCCACACCTAAAACATTCTCCTTAAGCAAATTAAACTACTTTTTAGAGGGGGAACCTTCAATGCTATATAAAGACCAGTCTATTACCGTACAAAGAATAGAATTTCCTGTATGTGTTATTTTTAGCCAAATGAAGTGTTGCTTTGGGGACTACTGGGCTATTTGCCCTTAGAAAAATATAAAACTTGTCCTTTTTACATTTAAATTTAAAGCTTTTTGCACATAAAAATGTTAAACTGCTCAGATCTGCTTTGTCTGTTTCACTGCTTCACAGGAAACACGAGTAGCTGCACTGCAGCGCAATGGGTGGGAGGTATTTTTAGCAGGTTGACAGACCTGTGGGCAAACCACAGCCTCTGTGACCCCAGCTTTGTGGCTACTCGGTGGGGAATGTTTGTAATACAGCAGAGAAATTAAAATATGGGGTTGTTAAATCTAAAGGTAACAGGGGTTCTTTCACAGTTATTAGTAAAGAGCAAACTCAGTTTCATTCTTTGTGCTCAAGAATTCCAGCTCAATTTTTTATGTCAAATGAGAATGGCATTTTTCACAGGGATGTAGCATGTTACCCGTCTGAACCGAGGTGGCAGGAGAGCTTCCCTATTTCTGCTCTGTCACAGATGATAAGATTTTGTTTTTCCAAGGTGCAGTTTCAAATAAATTTAGGTAAAAAACTGACTCATTCCTTTCAAAAAATCCTTCAGTTTTTTAATGTAAATTTTCATATCTGAATTCCCTGAAACACCTCCTCCTAAATAAATTACTTCATTAGTATGAAAAAAAAAGCAAAAGACCTCTCTCATATGCACTTGTGCTTAACAGATTTATACAGCTTTGCTTACAGAAGTAAAAGAAGGAAACGTGCGTAAATCCATGTAAGAGTTAAATGGAAAGTATATAGGAATTTAGAGTTTGAAGACAAGACTGATTTAGGGAGTCGGCAGTGGCTAAGTGACAGTACATCGTCACTATAATATTAATAACATCGAATGTGAAAAAGTGGTGGGAAGTATGGAAGCTGTTGAATAAACTATGAGTTCCTTCTTGCCTACAGTGGCTAGAAGCTATCATAAAAACTGAATTGGAAAGTGTTTTATTATTATTACCTAGTCCAGTTAATAATATTCCCCAAAGACTACTTAGATTTTGTGCTGTTCATTTAGAAGATTAATTAGGATTAAAAAGAACAGCATATAAAAAAACCATATCACAGAGATTTCAGTGTTCCTGATTGAATGCATGCAGGATTTCCATTATACTTCCTCTATAAGCTGTTAGGCAAAATGTATTTGTATTTAATGTACTTCGAGTAAATTCACAATGTTTTGCAAGAAATTTCCTAAAGACATTTTCTGCATTTTAGTTAACCTCATAGTGAAAAGCTGACAGATGAGATACACTTGCAAGGTTACCTGTAAGTTAAGAGTTTATTTCTTTTGTTTGGAGGTCTTGTTTATTGCAGAATTTAAAAAATAAAAAGGCACTACCACAATGGAAAAACCTGTTTGTCTGTAAATGCTTTTATCAGGAGTTAGTTGAATGGGATCAGCTACTGGGGTCAATGTGTGACTTGGTTATTGTTTTAGTAAGAATTAATCTGCTGTTTGGAAAAACTGAGATGGATGAAAATAGTTGCAAAGAATGTGTCCAACTTTAAATTCACATTCACACATATGCTTCCATAATGTGGATTGTTTCACTTGGAAAAAAAAAAAAAGGACTTCTGGATAAACAGTGATGATTGCTGCTTTTAAAAAAAAAAGTAATTATTTCCTTAATGTATCTTGCAGATATTCTGGTAACTATGCTAAAAAAAGAAAAAAAGAAAGCACGAGATGCTCTTTCCCAGCTTAATGCCACCTCTGCTGGTTCTACAGTCTTGGAGCAATCTCTTTCCATGAGCTTGGAAGAAAGTCAGAGTCCATCTAGATGTTTTAGTCTGAAAGAGGCAAAAGATTTCAGCTCTTCTGTTCCCAGACTACCTTTTTTTTGCAGAGAAACAGGTTGGTATAATTCATTAAGTGAGCAGTTATTGGATTATTCCAGTATGAATTACAACATATCCTTCAAATGTGAACCAAAACAAGGAAGTTTTATTTTCAGTATCAGTCATACTGTTCTAATTCTGTATCTACAAATGCAGGATTTTAAATTTAAATCCCTCTAAAGGTGCTGATGACTTTTACAAACTTACATGAATACCTCTTCAACAGCCCTATGGAACCATAGTATAAATTCAGTTGCAGGCCCTTGATTCTTTGAGTAAATTCACAGAAAAAAATGGGGGTTTGAGCATAATTCATTTTAAAACATTAGGAAGTAATTTTCCCCTGGAATATCCTTTTCAATTTATCCATATAATTGATACTACAGGATTTAAGTTCATATTTAAACCATTGTAGAAGCGACTCAAACAATGGAAATAAAATTGACCACTTAGCATGGATTGCATAAGTAAGGCAGTTTTTATAGCAATTATTTGAAAAGGGTTGACTGTTGAGCATTGAAATTTTCTTTCTTTACATCATTTAAGCTGGTTATTTATGACAATAAGTAACAATATTCTTGCAAGTTGTTCATTTCAAAATCCACATAAAAAATTTTGCAGTAACTGTAGACAGATTTTTCTTGCATGGTTTCATGTTTTCTTTATTTTCTAGTTGAATTGTTCAAATAAAAAGATTTTTTTGGTGTCAGTAGGTTCTAGAAGTGCTTATGGTTTTGTTAGTAAAGGAGGACATGCCTCATCCTAATTTATCTTATATAACTATTTCATATTCATGATTTATATTTCTGTATACTTTTTATGCAGTTGCAGGGGGGTAGCTGAAAGAAAAGAGAGTTTTCAGCTTGAAACTCAGACATGGCAGCTGGCAAGTAGAAACTTAGATTTTGCTAGAGTGCTAGTGGGAATGGAGTTCTTAAACTGTTTAAGGTTTCCAGTTATCCTCTAAAATTGCATTGTAATTGAACTAGTCAGTTGTCACTCTTGTTATTTTGTTTCTGTTTCTCAGCTGCTGAGGAATTCCCTTTGCCTTCTACTTTTCCTATTTACCATGCTTCTTCTCATTTTATAGGGAGAATTTATTGGATTTGGTGTCACGATAGTATTAACTAAATATGATCATGTCCTTCTAACACAAAGCTTTTCATTACCTCAGAAATATGCTAGCAAATAATAGCTATATTTTATCAACAAATGACTAGTATAATTGCGTCTTTTAAATAGTGCCACTTACTCTTCAGTCTTTTAAAAAAAACCCTCACACGTATTAGCAAATTCTTTGTTTTGATCAATGCTTTCTCTTTTTGCAAACGTTTGCATAGGTATGTTCATATGAGCTTTCTTTGAACATAAAGTAGGACCCAGCATGTCAGCTCGAATTGACTGGATTGTGGAACCTTGTCTCCTGCACTCTGCACTGGAAAGGCCAGGCTGGATGGGGCCCTGAGCAACCTGGTCTAATGGAAGGTGTCCCTGCCCATGGCCAGGGGGTTGGAACTCAATCATCTTCAAGGTCCCTTCCAACCCAAACTATTTTGTGGTCCTTTGCTAAGTTTGGACTAGGCACCATTCTCACTCAAGCACGGAGCCTCATTTTTCATCTATTGAAAGCCTGAAAATAATATTCAACATTATAAAATTATCCATTTATTTCAAAATCCATCTGAACTGTATACATACGCCTTTTTGTCTATAGGTTTTAAGAATTCACTAAAGATTGTGAAAGGGCTTGGGCCTGAGCCAGGGCCAAACTCCCAGGTAGGACCTTTAGTGTAATATTAAAGCTATTCTTCGTCATTTAAACACTTTGCATAGTCTACATCATTTATGAAGATTTCAATTTACGGCATGAGGACTATATGGTGTGTTAACTATTTTAACAATCTAGCTTGCTTTATTTAATTCTATACTCTCAAACCTGCCATCAGCCTGATTTAATGCAATATAACACGGTATTTCTAGTGTCTCTAATGTATTTTCCGTTTTCCTATCTCATTTCCTTATCCTGAAAACAATTAAAATAGGAAATCAACAGACAGCATAGGAAAAGAATATTTAGTTTAATGAAATAATTGTTGGAAAGTCTATCTAATAATTTGTTAAAAAAACAAACAAACAAATAATTAATTTCATTTAGAACCTTTCATTTATTTTGCAGTTAATTTATTGTGTAGCTTTAACATTTGCTTGCCCAGAAACAGATCTTTACCACTCTGTGATAGAAGATAGAATAATATTCTTACCATTTTTTTCCATATGATCTAGGACCATACCCACATTGAGAGTCTGTGTAATCATGTGTCTTGTCTATCCTATCCAGACACTGCTTTAAGTAAGAGAAATGCACTCATCCTATTTCACTGCTGAGCTTGATGTAATAACCTGTGATAGCAGGAAGTTTGTCTTGATCTCATCACAGCAGTAAAACAATTCCTGGTCCAAATTTGTCCCATAGCAGGCTGACTTTGAAATTGAATGAGTAGTGACTTCTACAATGGTACATGTTTTACAGGTACAGCTGTAATTTATCTTTTTTCAAGTCCATTCTACATTGTATGTGCGTGGTCTTTTCAGAGGAAACTAGGTGAATATAATATATCTTCAAAGGTTTGACATATGGTAGTATTTACCTTGTACATTCTGCCTTTTCCCCACCATGTGTATGCCTGAAACTCTAAACAGAAGCCTTTAATGGCTGTACAGACTCAAGAATCGAGAAGGTCTAACACCCAGAATTGATTTCCAAGTAGATTTTTGGGCACCATTATATAATATTATCGACTGCTAATAAAGTCGTAAAGAGTTTATTCCATAGAATCATAGGATGTTTTGGGTTGTGTAAGGGTCCTTAAGAATCATCTAGTTTCAAAAACTCTGCCATGGAGAGGGATGCCACTCACTAGACCGGGTTGCTCAGGGCCCCATCCAAGCTGGCCTTGAACACTTCCAGTGATGGGGCACCCACAACCACTCTGGACAACCTGTTCTGGTGCTTCACCACCCTCTGAGTAAAGAATTTCTTCCTAACATCTATTCTAAACACACTCAGTTTAAAACCACTGCTGTTTATCCTGTCACTATCTGTTTGTATAAAAAGTCCCTCTCCCTCCTTTTTGTAAGCCCCCTTTAGGTACTGGAAGGACACAGTAAGGTCTCCCTGGAGTCTTCTCTTCTCCATACTGAGCAACCGTATCTCTCTCTGTGTCTGATTTAATGTTAAAAGGTATTTTTTCTGAACAAGTATGTCTTTAGCTGCTTGTTTGAATATCATATTTGAAATAATATCACTAGTAAAATATTGGTGAACATGAGGTTTGAAACCAGTGGAAGACCTAAGATCAACTGAAATTGGACATGTGGATCATTGTTGTGTTTAGTATTGTCCTTTTTTTCAGTTTGTGTCAGAGTCTGGATTAGGATGTTTTTCTTGATAGCTACAGCAGAGGAATATGCAAGTACAGTGTCCTAGTAATGCCCTATGTTTCTCTGCTGGTATTGGGTTACATAGCATTGAATTCTTCAGTTAAATATGATACCGGTTTACATGCTGTCAGATTTCTTTTTCTTGGATCCCAGAAGACTTCTTTTAGGAAGGAGTAGTAGGTAGGCAGGCTGCCTGGAAGCAGTGGAAGGCAGCCTGCTGCTGTCATTTTGGCAAGTCGTCTCCCATCTCTAGGAAGGTTTTATAGATGGTATAAAACAGTGAACTTAGAGTGAACAGACCAGAACTTGTTATCTTAGTCCAAGTTTTATACCATGAAAGGGGAGAATTTGCCTTTCAATGCCCATCCTTCATCACAGAGCTCTCTAAATTATAAATCTATAACTACATGAGGGGGAGTGAGCAAAATAGTCTAACATAGTAGCCACTGTTACTTATTGCATCACAATTATCTTTCATTAATCTGAAACAGACGTAACTGGCTATGAATTTAAATTATGTTTCAGATGAACATTCCAGAAAATGCAAAGATACATTTTAGGCATAATTACCTGAGCTTTACAACTGCTTCAACAATTTTACTTTTAATATAATCATTTAGTTCATCATAAAGCATCTACTGCAGCTTTAATTGTATTAATAATTCATATCTGCTAGAGATATAAATGTAGAACTACATATAATCTTTCTTATGAGTTGAGTCAATAATAAATTAGTAGTTTCAGGATAAATCAAAGAATGAATGAATCTAGCAAAACAGGAAAAAATCAGACTTCATCAGACAGTGGAGTGATAAACGTTGTGTTGTATTTTACTGTTATTGCTTTATATCACTTCTTCTGTACACAGAAGTCTTATTTTGAAATCAGTCTCAGGCTGCTGCTTGCTTCTTAGGATAGCTCTGTCTGCATAAAAGGCATATGATACCGTTTTTCCTCCTGGTGGATTTGTTTTTCTCCTGAAATATAAACAGTTTGGTTACCAGAAAACTATTGTGACATTTAAAGAATACAGTAAATCTTACTAGGAGCTTCAAATGGTTTTATATGCTGATGGACTTAAGTGGGATTATTTTGTTCTCACAAAAGATTTTGTTAGGATCATGTTTTGACCACTTTGAGGCATTTCCTTTATCTTTCATTGAGAAGTTGTGAGGTTTTTTGAGAGTTTTGTGAAGAATTTACTCTTATGAATCCCATTCGTGATTTAAGATCACTTTTTGCTCAACACTATGCAAACACCTATATAAAAGAGCATTCCTGCTGAAGGGCTGACAAGCTGACTTTAAAATGTAAGGTGAGAGATGATTTCTATAAACAGATGATGCTTATGGATAGCATGAAAGTAGTGATGATAACACACATACTGCTCATTTCTGAAGGCTTAATATTTTTGTCTCGTATTAAGACTTTTCAAAATATTTATCTTGTCTATTTTGCATGTTTATATAATAATTTGGGGAAAATGCTTCCTTCTGTTGTTGAAAACCCACAGAAATTTCCCTAATGGAAAGGACTGACTGAGGTTTTCCATCAGAATCTCTTCTATGTTTTTCAGTTGAGAAAAAAAGCAGGTCTCAAACTTTCAGAAAAATTAAATGCTAAGCAAACCTATATGTTTCTTGGAGTTTTTTCTGTGTCCAGTAGTGCTTTGGGATATCTGGGGGCAGAGTCTTGGCACTGTGCTCGTGACAGATCTTTTGTTAACAAACAGATGTAGCCATTTTATTGCTTTTCGGCCAGAAAAAGAGCTCACTGGTGCATTTAGGGCACTGTTCAGACTTACTCTTGGTCTTTCTTATTAGTCAGAAAAGAAAGTATGTTCTTCGTTTTTTGTTAAAGATCCAGGAAAAGATGTATATTCCATTTGGTCTCCAGATGATCTTCTACCGGCTCTTAGTAACATGTAGTGCATATTTCATTGCAACTGTTAAATCTTCATAACGACTGTTTAAAACAAGATGTGTTGTTTTGCTAATTTCTTAAGCATTCCACGTTTTCTATAATGTAGAGTGATTATTTGCTACAATATATTTTTCCTTACTGCCAAGTTTAAGGATCAAGCAGGAAGTGTCGGACTGCACTGCTTGATTTACGTATTTTTAAAAGCCTTCAAAATAAATTCAGCAAATGTTAACAGTCAGCATAAGCTTTTGAACAATTTTATTGAGCTTTACTTCTGATAAGCTTAACAAAGTTATTTTCTCATATTTCAAGTTACCAGATAAAACATGTATTGCTAAGGCTCAAATTTATGTCATAAACGTGAATGGATGTCTATGTTCAGTGAGACACATTTGTAGCATTTAGTTGTGGGAATTTTTTACTTTGTCATGTGCTGTTACACATTTTGGTATCTCTGTTTATCTTAAAGATCACAGATTTATTCTCCTTTTTAATCTTGTGACATGAACAAAAAGTAAAAATTAAAACTCAGAGTGGTTTCTAAAACAGAATTACTGTCTTTAAATGTACACTGATTGCAATAAACACCAAGTTGACTAACTCTGTGAATTTATGGGAGACTCAACTAGCTTCTGGGGCTTGCTCTTTTGTTTGTTTGGGGTTTTTTTTTCAAAATCTATTATTCTAGCTGTACTGCTTCCAAGAGCTTTATTTTGTTGGAATTCACAGTGAGCCCGCTGTGACTGTTGTTTGAGTGAGGACTTTGAACTGAACTCACTGAGATTAGTGAACAGCAAAAAAAGAACTGTATTAAGAAGTTTGAGACTCCAGAAACATCTCTGTAAGGAACAACAGATGAGTAGTCTTTGTGACAAAGAAATATAAATACATGTTGTAGGATTTAAAGTGAGCTCTTGCAATTGGTATTCAGTGATAAAACCCTGTGTTACAACTTTTGTCATCTTGACTAAGTGTGTATAAATATGAACATAAGGTTATTTTTAGGAGATGAAGCCCAGATTTTCCTTTTTGAAGCTTGGTCCCCATTTGCAACTTCAAAGGCAAATTTTGTAGTTGGTAAGGATTTAATGAGAGTGAGGAGCAGATCATTACAGTACTTTCACTAATTTTTCAGAGACACTGAAACTTACTTGTATATTGAAAATGTTATGTAAAATGACTTACTGCTTCCATCAACATCTTTTTCTTTCTCCACATTTATTTGGTTTTACAAAACATGTCTGTTCTTTCTAAGATGCTCATAATGTTGTTCTTTCCACTTCTCAAGTGGGAATCTCTTCTGATGTAGAACGTATGTTTGGAAGCTTGCTAGAGATGCTTTTGGCAGTTTCTACTGCCTTCCTCTTGAGTCTGTTTAGATGGGGAAACTTTCCAGTATTTTTATGCTAGTTTACTGTTCTCTTATCCAGATTAGTCTGCTAAATGTAACCTAATGTTCCTTGGAAGTTCTCTACTATTTCAAATCTTTTTGGCTTCCTGTTTCATTAGCCAGATTTTGGCTGTCTAAAATTGCTATTGGATCCTTCAAACTAACTCCTTAAAGTTGTTTTGGGAATTTTTTTTTGGTGGTTGAAGCTCTTCAACTCTTGTTATTTTAGAGGTAAAACATGCTTCTGAAAGTTTCTGTGTACTTGAAAGGTGATCAAATTCCTTTATATATTGACTGTCAGATTTGGCAAATAGCTCTGTAAAACTTCTTCCATGTTGTTGTTGTTATGAACATCAGTCCCGGGAGACTACGGTGCCTTTTAACAGAGCCACTACATGCACTTTATGTATGCATATGGGTCATCAAAATACTAGAAGGTTCTTCTAGTAGCTTAAAATTTAGATATTTCTGTACAGATATTGCTAATTCTGCTAAATAATGTAATAGTCTAGAGTTCTGTCTCTCTTTTGTTTGTGTATTTAACCTAAAAATGCATTTTTTTCATTCTGTTCCTAGCAGAAACGGATATTTTCTTGAGACTCTAGTCTCAGCATATTTGAATATAAAACCAAAGTAGGAATTATTGGAAATATCCCAAAAATCCCTACTTTTTTTTTTTCTGATATTTGCAATACGATTAAGCAGGTTAAGTTTCATACAGATGTTGCAGGCCAATTTCATGCTTCTGATCTTGTACAAATTTCCCATTGAAGTTTTGTATGCCTATTTGCCTCAGTGACAATTGGCTCTTAAGTTCTTGATGCCTTTGTTGAAAAAATCATTGCACAGTTCACTTACCTCTGATGCATCATCTTTTTGTCTCTTACAGTTTTAACTCTGAAATAGCTATTTAGTAACTGTGCCTTTGTTTCATTAATTTTCAGCCCTGCTATAAGTTCAGAAGGATACTTTTGAAAAAGTAATACCATGTTCACAGGTTATACTGCATTTAGGTTAATTTGAGAAAAAATTAGACTATTATTGACATCTGTGTGAAAGAAAAGAGTAACCCCATAAATGGAAATGAGCTAACAGCTAGAGATGGGGTGATATTTGGTTTTCCACACTTACACAGTAAGTTCAGTAGATTTTACTTCTAGGTCAGGTAAAAGCTCTTACTGATTTTCCTTGCAGGGCTGGTCTTACAAATCTATGGCTGAGATGCTCTGCTGTAATCATCTACCAAGCTACACTGAAAAAAATCTTTTTGTTCGTAGAGTCAGGTAGGAGCTGGTCCAAGACTTCCGTAAGTTAAGGCAGTTTTAACATTTGACATGATTACACAGAGTTATACAAAGAGCTGAAGCTGGTCTTTATAAACATGTGGATATCAAAGATCCTTCATGTGTAGGTAATTATGGCCATTCTCCTGTAGCAGAAGTTATGTGACTGAAGAAATTATTTAACATTTGTAAGCATTTAGCAGTAATTCCAGCTCTTCAAATCACTTGTATCTGACTTAGATGCAGTGAATAGTGGAGTTGGGCATGACAAAGTTCTGTCTACTTTTGTGTTCTATTACAGTGCACTTGCATTTAATCTTCTCTCCCTTAACAGTTTTTCTGTTTTCCATTTTTCCTGGTAATATTCTTCCTGCAGGGGAGTCATTTGGTGATGATTGACCAAAACATTTGCTAAAAGATTTTGTTGTTGTTGTTGCTGTTGTTGATGATACTATGCTAAATACTAGTACAAATAGCCCTATGATACTATGAGCCCTCTACCTGATTTTCAGCATACTTTTACTAGACTCTAATTCAAATAAAATTAAATTTCATCTTTTCCTGTTCCCTAATCATCAAACTAGTTTCCAATAATTTTCTATAACCAGTATTCTCAGTCTTTTATTTTATTGTGTCTTAAGTGTAATGTTCTCAAGCTTTTTTATTTTGGTCACCTCATGGCCCTTGAACTGCTGCTGCATGTTCATGTTACTTAATTTGCTCACGGTTACTCTCTTAGTTATTGTAATGTTTATTGTAGTTCTGTAATTCCTTAAAATAAAGATCATCTCAGAAACAACATTCTGAAGTTCAGCTCTAGGCAAAACCAGCATAGACATGTAATCCGAAAATCTGGTGCTGTTAATATCAGATGCCATGTTTAAAAGCTTCTGCAATTTATTTTATTATACCTATTATAATGTCACTATTGCTTTATGCTGCCATTTTAGGCTTTCTACTACCTAGATATAAAAGCCTTTAAGAACATCAGTTTATTATGCTGGAAGTCACAAAAATCTGCATGGAGAAATTAACTTCTTTAATATTTATACTATATATTTGAAGCACAAGTCTTCTGAGGAGAGGCTGAGGGATCTGAGGTTGTTTAGCCTGGAGAAAAGGAGTCTCTGGGTGGACTTTATCGCTCTCTACAGCTACTTGAAAGGAGGTTTTAGTGAGGTGGGGGTCAACCTCTTCTCCCAGGTAACAAGTGACAGGACAAGAGGAAATGGCCTCAAGTTGCACCAGCAGAAGTTTAGATCGGATATTAGGAAACAGTTTTTCTCACAAAAGGTTGTCAAGCATGGGGACAGGCTGACCAAGGGAGTGGTGGAGTCACCATCCCTTGAAGTGTTCAAAAAATGTGTGAATATGGCAGTTGGACATGGTTTAGTTGTGAGTGTTGTGGTGGTGCTGGGTTGACAGTTGGACTTAGAGATCTTGACCTTGGACTTAAATGACCTTAGAGATCTTTTCCAACCTTAAAAATTCTATGTATCTATGATATTACATGCTATTTTATTTACACGCTGGCTTTTTTTTTTTCCTTATTCCTCAACAGAAATCAAACCAGTTTCTCCATATGTAGATCTCAATAAGAAAGAGAATACAAAGAGGGTTTGTTCCTGTGTCACTGCCAAAACAGACAGCAGCAGCACCTCCTGGGCATAAAAGTGCTGCAAATACCTGCATCTGTTCCAAAGCCAGATAATTCACAGGAAGAGTGAAAACCCAGCAGAAACTGCTGATTGATAACTTGTGGTTCGCTTTGGTTTTTTTCTTGATGTCTGTTACTTAGTTTTTAGATGAAGTGCAAAAGCACAAGATTTAATATTTCTTCCAGTTTTTTGGTGCTATCATAATTCTGTATATGTATGTGGCCAATTCCCTTCTGGTTTCTGATGTGCCATGTGCGTATTTAGAATGATAAGTACTTAGGCATTTATACCTCTTTTACATGTTTCTTTTCTGAGCACAACAACTTCTGCCCCATCAAGGTCTGATGATCAAAACATCCACATGGCTGAAAGAGCATAGCTTAAGGTATCTCATCTCTCACTTTTGTGGGGAGTCCTGAGTTTGGGGATGCAGCCTGTAAAACTAAAAAAGTTAATCAGAAAAAGGATAAGTGGTTAGAAAAGTAGGTCCAAGGCAGTCATGAGGTTCATTGTATCATTACATGACCAAGCAGAATTTACTGCCAGGGCTTCTGTAAAAAACTAATGGTGTTTTGGTCTCTGAAAAAGTACATATAGCCATGTTGTTATTTCCCTATGATGTCAGTTGGACCTAGTTATATGTTGAACACTCATGTAAAGTGTTGATACTTTCTGAATTAGAACTTTCATCTGTTTATCCTTACTGTTTGAAGAGGCAAGGTTAAGTCCAGAGAATTTCTTTCCCATGCCTAACTTCCCTTGTAAATCATTGCAGGTTGCTATCATGTGTTGTTCTCAAGTATGACTTTGAATGATTTAATGGTAAATAAAACTAGATATAAAAACTAAGGTCTTTTTCAAAGTAAAAAAAAAAAAAGCCCTGATAGGCATTTCTGAACTTTAAGATTGCCTGGATTGCCTGGAATGTGGCCTGTTTGATTTTGATTAAAAATTTTGACAAATGCTTCTTTGAGATTGGGACATAAATGAGGATTAACATATCCAGTTCAAGCCACAAAAGTATTATGCAGCATCATGGGGCAATGAGAAGAACTACTCAGAATGTATATATTCTTGAAGAGAAAGGTTACCTGTAGTTTGTAATACAACTTTGTCATATTTTAGACTCCAATGAAGAGGCGTGTTTTAATCTGTGACTGACAAGCACTGAATGAATAGAGCTTTTTCCAAATAAATGATTTTGCTACACCCTTCCATGCATTTGTTGCCCTAGGTTTGATTCCTGCATTGTACTCTGTGTTGAGTTACAAATTTAAACTGGTTTGAAATTGAATGTGGTATAAAAAGTAGCCACTTGTCTGTTAAATAGAAATTATCTCTGCACGTATGTAATGGCAGAATTCTACAATATTTTTCAAATTAAGCCTTTGGCCTAGAAATGTCAGTCATTTGGGACCTGCCTTGTTAAGGAGCGCTGCTAGAAGTTGCATCTCCTACAAAAGGGAAGATCTGTGGTCAGGCCATTGTTTCAGAAATGTCTTCACTGTTGGCCTCCTCATGAGGTGCCCCAGAGTTTTCTTGTTTTCCATACTTTTAAAAGTCTGTTTTTCTCCAGAAGGAGAAAGAATAGATTGAAGGGTGCCAGCCATGAGAGGAGATGTATGTTTTATATTCTGATGACTGAAATACTGTTAGATGTAGTTTTTAATATTAAATCATTGAATTTATATTTAGGGGAAGAAAGCTTGGGTAACTTGAGTCATGTCTTGAACTTTGGAGTAAAATAACTTTAATGCTGGGTTGAAAATTTCTGTGATAATGTCTAAAACAGTGGAGGGGAGCGCAAAAAAAAGGGAAAAAATTGAAGACGGTCTTTTATTCTCTCTTACACTCTATTTCTGGGCTCTTATTATTCAAATGTCAGGAATCTTTTTGATCTGTTTAATGGAATACATTAAGAGACCATGTGGTGGTTACAAATAGCAAATGTGTTTCTGAATACTACTTTTTGTCTTTCTTGTGAAAATACTGTGGCTGCCAGGAAACTGGAGTAGGAGTGGAAAGTGGAAGCAATTGATAATACAATAGTTATTGTACCTCACACTTGACTGTCTAAACTCTGGGATGAGAAAATTGATTTGGAAGGGATAAAAAGGGCAGGGCAGGTATGGATTGGAGTTCTCTTTTATAAATAGGGTAGAAAAGAGCAAAAATATTTGTTCTTAGCTTAGCTAAGCTTAGCTTAGGATGTGTTCCTAATGAAACTGTGAATGAGATCAGGAATAAGAGAGACTGTAGGTTCAAGGGAAGGAAGAGCTGAGTTAGTAGGAAATGAAAAGTGAACCCAAGAGAGTTATTGAATAGAAAATGGCTAGAGACACAAGACAGTAATAGGTGTTCTGAAATTACACATGCTATGAGATGGAAACAATAGTTGGGAAGTGACTGCTTGTCACCCTTAACTTACCTGTAACACCTGAAAAGAACTGAATGTTCAAAGACAGCGTCCTCAGAGAAGTCACATTTTAGATTCAACAGAGCTTCATTAAATTAGGAGTACTGTAGGAAAAAGAGGTACAGTTTTAAACTGTTGCATATATAACTGTGATCCCTTTGGTAAATTCGTTAGTCTTTAAGATAAAGAGATTGATCTGGAGTCAAAGCAACCAGATTAATAGCAGATTTTTTTTTTCTTTATTGGTACTTTTAAACACTTGGTTTGGAAAAACTGTGTTTTTACAGTCAAAGCCTTAATTTTGTCATAATAGACATTGTGCAGGGCAAGGTCTGGTAAAACACCTGTTAACAAAGTCCAACAAAATATGATTCAGTCATTGACAGCCTGTTCAGTTCATCTGATAAGTATCGTGTATTTCACCATTTTCTATTACAGCAGCCCAAGTGTTTGTTGAAGAGATTTTCTCATTAAAATTTCCTTTTCTATCTGCCACTGGATGAGGCATAAATGGTGTCAATGCCAAGAATAATGATGACTATGTTATGTCATGTTCTAATGAATGGTCTCTGCAGGCTTTTCATAAGTTAATCTTTACAGTGCATCCACATGTGAGGCTGTACAGAGAGAAGGGAGGAAAAATAGCAAAATGGAAAAAAATGGAATAGTATCAGGTCATGGATGAAGTAGTCAGTGTGTTTTTTGTTTGGAACCTGTTGGATACTATTTTTCCTGACAAATGTAAAAATGAGTTTATTATTACTGGACTGTAATACTTTGAGTGGTCAAATATATAATACTGACATACAGTTCTGGGGCTAAATTGAGGTTTTGTGTGGCTGAATGGAATGCCCAGCTTGGTTGGATTGAAAAATGTCATAAGACTTTTTTTTCCCCAAGCATTTCTGCCAAGTGCGTACAGGAAGTGGCTTTGGCAGTTGTATCCAAACAAGTAACTTCTTTTCCTGGAATCTGCTTTTTTGCAAAATGTGGACTTTAGGAAAGAAAGTGTAGAGAGGGATGTTAAGCGGTAGAGGAAAGATCACCCCTAAAAACCTCTGAGAAGAAGACACAAATTATCAAACTCCATTTTTTTCTAGATATAGTCACAACAATCTTATATAATTTCTTTTTTTTTTTAATGGATAATCTCTTTATATAGTAAAAATAATATTAAAAATCTATTGATCATAACTGCACATAATTAGTGAAACCCTTATGTTTATTACAGTCCATTTCACCATGGTCTATTTTATGTCTGGAAAAAAAGGAGATGGTGTTTAGTGTTTACTGGCAAGGCAGGCGCAAAGTAGTTGAGATTTAAGAGAATGTGTTGCATGACCACTCACATTGTAAGGTCCTATTAGCAACCTGAGGTTTAGTAAAACTTCTGTTTACTGTCACTTAAAAAAAAAATTAAAAAGAGAATAGATGTTGCAGGTATAATTTTCAGATATAAAGGAGACATAAGTTGATGTAATAGTAAACATATTCTGCTAAAAATATGAACATTTTATCTGACTGGTCAGGTGCTATTTTTCATGCTACTGAAAATTCATCTTTTTCTAGTCTAACTTGCTGGATTTGAACCACACTTTATTTTTTTCCTCTGGGTTTTTTTTTTAGTGGGTTTTTGGGGGATTTGGGGTTTTTTTGCCTACTCTCCTAAAGTTAGTAACCTTAATATTTCAATAATAGTGTCTGCAACTTTCTTCATAGTGCTGGATAGCTGCCAATAATATAAGCACAGCCTTCATCTTCCTAAACCTTTAATCTCAGGGTCAAATCATGGGTATTTTTCAGATGCTTGAAAAGCAGTAGTCAAAAGCTGGTTTGTATCAAATCTTTTTTTAAAGGGGTATTGCTAATGAGGGGCTATTTCAGAACTGCTAAGAGGGAAAAAAGTACATTCAAAATGTCATAGCAATGAGTCATACTGTGATGCATCAGATAAGAATCTTGAAAAATGTCAGTTTTCTTGTAAATAATATTGCAAAATCCTAAATTTTAGAGAGAAAAGTAAATACTTAGGAAAAATCTTAAGGTCAGAAAAAAGCTTCAAATTTCACAGGTAATCAAGGAATCAGAATATATATATTTTTAGTAATAGATGTAGTTGCTTATTACAGAATGACAATATGTGAAACAACTTAGTATAACCATTGTTTTATATAGAGTCTTTATCCAGTCATTAGAGATATTATTTGTGGATGAAGAGACAAGGAAAAATGTTTGGGAAGCAGTTCATAGTAATAATTAAAACATAAGTAAAGATAAGCAAACATGTTGTATACCTTTCCCAAGCGGCAAAGGCGGTGCTAGCTAAGTCATAAAGAGCAGCTGCTGTAAATTTTGAGGGGAGTAAAAGCTTTACCTTTCCCTTTACATATTAGTTACTTCTTTTTATGTTTTATTCTTCATGGAATCATCTATTTTTTTAGTTTTGTAATGTTCACTTTTTTATTACTTGAGCAGAGAAACTTCAGACAGTTGTGTTGTTTGCAGTTGTGCCCATTGACTACTTGTGCCACTCTTCTTATTCCTAAAGAAATTAAACTTCTTTGTAAGAATACTTTCTGAATAATGTATGAGCTCCTGATAACATTTGCCTTTGTTTCTGATTTTTCACTGAATGCTTGTGATAAAGTGCATTGTCTAACAGAGGTTGTTAGCTGGCTTATTCTTGTTTGTCATAAAGAAAACAACTCAGCTCTCCACTGCATTATAGAGGCAATACATTGCATTGAATAAGATCCTAGACTGAGATGCAGGGCATCTGTTTTTTATTTCAATCCTTATTATTTACTAAGTTTGTGAACTTACAGAAGTGACCTCATCTCTCTGAATCAGTTTCTTCAACTGTGAAATAAATTACGAGTGGCTTATCTTCATTGATCACTTTGAGATTTCATGTTCAAAGGCCATCCGTAAGAGCAAAATCTTGTTTTTCTAACATTGAGGAGCAGTTGAAATGATTTGTGAAAATAAGACAGGGAATTAGAAGCAGAAACCAATATAAAGCCTTGGAAGTCTTGACTCTTCATTCTTAGCATAACTGTTCAACTCAGTTCTTGACGTTGTTTCTCTTTATTGACAGCTAATTTGTTTGGGAAGCTTTGCTGAAACTCTAGGCTGTGCTGGCTACTTAAAATTCTATACAAGTGTGGGCAAACATACAGTATGTTTGATATTTATCGTAAATTCTGAGAGTAAGCTGCATAGAGGTATATTTCATGCAAAACTGTCTACTTGCTCAGTAAAAGAAGAGTAAAGCACTCAGAGTGGGCTGGGAGAGTTGTGTTAAAATTATTGGATATTTTATTATGAATCTTTTCTTCTGCAATACCTCCCCACTTTGATCAGCACTCTTTATTTATGCCATTTACATCCAGCTGTAATTCTGGGGAGAAATAATTCTGAATATTTCAGAAATTTCCTTTAATCTTCAAGTGTACAGAGAGAAAGTGACATTAGTTTGAATAATGACCAGTGGCTGGAAACAGAAGAATGTCTTAGTTTTGTATCAGAAGTATTGAAACAACTTTCTGTTAGGGAATACTAGAAGAAAAAGAGTTCTAGAAAGACATCCTTTTGATTTTCAGCAGGTTTATTTAATTAACTAAAGCCTGATACAAGAGCTCATGGCTCTCATACAGCACATTTAATATTGTAGTAAGCTTGAATGACAAGGAATGTCCATAATTTACTGTCCCTTTTTGATCTTCAGGAAAACAAGCAGTTTAAAGCCATCAAACAAACATAGTGTACTTGGCTTTCAGGAAGAATTATGCTATTTTTCTAGTGCTAGTCACTTATTTCAACAGATTTTCGAGGGGCAAAACCGCTTTTAATTCTGTGTCCTGACATAAGCAGATTTAGAGCTATAGAGGTTATTGGTTCAAAAATTGTCTTTTGATCCTTTGTTGCACATTAATTATATAGTTCAGTTGGTTACAAATTTTGGTTAAAAAGGAATTGAAAGAAGTTGCTTTTCACAGTGGGAATTGTGCCAATATGAAATGGAATTTCACTCAGATACTTTACATTACATGAGTCGGCTTTTTTGTTTTGTTTTGTTTTTTTTGGTAGGAGAAGTTCCCTCAAATAGCTTCTGAGACCATTGAATTTTCACCAGAAAAACTGTGTGGTATGATGAGCCAGGGAAACAGGAGATTCTTTCCTCTGTGAACAATCAGTTTTGCCTTTAATATCTCTCATACAAGAATGTCATCACTTTTGATTAAAATGAGAGATTTTGAATCACGGAAATAAAAGTCGATAATTAAAAGTCAGAAGAACCCAGATTATGTTATTTTCATTTATGATTATTCTTGATATTAATACAATAGACATGTTAGGCATCATAACAATAAAGTTTTCCTTTTCTCTTTTTATTTACTGTGGAGACTATAGGCAGAATAAACAAAGCTGACAATAAATTAGTGGGAGCAGTTCTCTGAAGACAACATATTTAGGTTATGTCAAGTGTGTTGCATGTTACTGTGCAATTGTATACATGTCATAAAAAGGAAAAATAATTTGTATCCTAATATTTGAGAGGGTTTTTTCACTTGTTTATTCTGAGGAGCAAGAAAGGCTTTGTGTCTCTCTGCTTATCTATGTGTTTATTATGTACATATGTTGGCTGTCTCTTCAACTGCCATGAACGTACTTGGGGGAAAAATGTCTATGCCTGTTTATTGGCAGGATCAGGAATTTAGCTTCTAAATTAATTGCCTTTCCGTCATCACTGCTGAGGATGGAAAAAAAAACGGGTAATCATGTAGTGTAAATATACATCTAATAGTAACTGATTTGGAATCACTCTCATTTTTCAAAGCTCATGGAATTTATATAATTCTATTAATAGGCACCCACCAATAAGACAAAAAGATAAATGGTCAAGAAATTGCTAAAGATGCACGGATAGATTTCTGAAAGATAAACATTTTGTGAATTATTATAAGCTAGTAGATGTTGCCAAATCATAGGTTTATTTTACCACACGCCAGTATCACATCTGATTTTTATATCATGGGGAATGGTTGCTGTACATGAAGACAATGAATGATTATTTTGCTGAATGTGGTTATTTGTTGTTATGGATGCAGGACTTGCTTTTAATGGGATAGGCCACACTAACCCACAACTACAGGGCAAAAGGCACTTCCTGCCTTTAGGGACAATTTAAGATGGAAGTTTCATCCAAAATTTGAATTAATTTTAGCATAGTGACGTTTCAGGGATTGAATTTGGAGTTAATATGTGCACTTCTGTTTCAAAATTATATTTGTAAACTCTGACATGGTTTTTTGTAATGTTTTCTTTGAAGACAAAAAATAAAGTGAATAGCACAGATCTTTTGGTCAACTTTGTGGCAATTACGAGGTCTTAGCTGGCTCTGGTTATTCATTCTCCCTTTGGTATGATAGAAATTCATTCTCTGCACCAACCCTGTCCTCAAAGAAGGTGTCTTAATCACTTCAGTGGCCCAATATGGTGGGATTTCACCTTGAAAGTATGGGAGAGTAGGAATAAATTATCCAGTAATTTTACAGTGCTCATAGTTTTATAACTCTAAGCTCAAAACAGAAGTTTCTTGTCATTAAGTAGTAGTTCTTCATTAAAATTCATTAAGATATATTTAAAAAAAAAAACCTCCAGTTTTTTGCAGCAGCAATAGCATAGACATTGTTCGTGGCCAGTGTGATCTCCCTTGCTCCTTCCAACATGTAGCAAGCCTCAGACTGTCAGGTGGAGAATTAATCTTTAATTAATATGGTCCTCCTCCATTCCCCTTCATATTCCTTATGGGTTCTGGGAGCAGTACTGTAGTTAGGCATAAAAGGTGTTCTTCATTCATCATCCTAGAGTGCATGTATCATGCTCCAAAAATGAATGTGCAAAGAGGAAAAGGTCCAGGTGAATCCCTGGACTGAAGAGAAGAGGCTCTGAGATCTGGCTGCAAAGGGCTAGACATACATTGTAGTAAAGAATAATCCTTTTTTACCTGTTTGAAGATTGCAGAACTGGCAGTGGAGAGCTCTCACATTCATTAATTAATGTCTTATTAATTCAAAACCTAGAGATATTTATATATTTGAGTGGCTATTTTCACAATAACAGTGGAAATTAAGGATTGTATTTCAGGTGAGAATGATAGTAGTAGTTGGAGAACTTAACATTCCTGGTTTTAATTACATTTTCAATTTAAAATATAGAGATTTTAAGCATTGCTTCTAGATCAGATGGGTTATTAGAACCCTATGGGTTGTGGTTTTTTAAAATGCATCTCAGTATTCTATGAGGAGTGCCAGTGCCAAGAGGAATAAACAGGGATATTTGTTTGAATTCCAGAAATATTTTTGTAGTATTAATGAAATTTCTCAAGCCTTTTTTATTCCTTCAAGCCATCTAAACTAGAGACACTTATTACCACTTACTACTTCTAGTCTTAATATAAGCAGTGAGGTTATTGCTTTTATCATTTTGTCATACATAAGAAGTCCCAAATTCACCACATACAAGGTTTTACAGGCTTTTAGCTGATACATAGGATTGGGTAGTGCAATACTAACTTTCACTGATCCTGATAACATTTTAGCCCAAGTTCCTTCCATCCTCCTTCACCCAGATGTGCATTTAGGTGGTGTTTCTTTTGAACTGCACTGAAATAGCAAGTTACACGTTTGAGTATTCACTTTAGTATATATCCACTGCAAGAAAAGAATACATCCACATACTTAACTTTCTGCAGTTGTTCTGTTGTTTTACGATGACAATTTTTAACCTCTTTTGTGGTGAAATTGCCAGAGCAGAAGTACTGTCATACCTAAACTAACAGAAGAGGGATATCAGTGGCTACAACCAGAGGATAGGAACGCTGTTGTTACATTAGGAACTTGAAAGCATGTAAGCAGATATTCAGTAACAATAATTAATGTCTTATTAATTTATAACCAGAAAAAAGGGTCACCTCACCTGTCAAGCTGAGTTTGTTGTCAGTTATATTTTTGCTGATAAAAGCATTATTTCTGTTCAGTATACATGATTTTTTCCCTGCAATGGTTGATATATTTGTGGGGTCTGAATGCATTTTTATTTAAATGCAACTTTTCAAAGTTGTCTGTAAGCTGTTAAGTAAAGAAAGTCATAGATTTATCTTAGAATTTCTTAACCTTGGACTGTATTAGAAAAACAGCAAAAGAAGCATTCCGATGGAGTTTGTCTCTGCCTTTATACAGAGTTTTCCACTGGTCTCTGGGACCTGGGATAACTGGAGGCTGGTGGTGCTAGTAATGACTAAAGTGAAGCAGGCATTCAGAAGCACTGCCTTTTCCATGTCCTGTGTAACTAGGTCCCCCACCTCATTCAGCAGGGGACCCACATTTTCCCTGGCCTTCCTTTTGTCACCTATGCATCAAGTCCTCCTTGTTGTCTTTAAGCCATTTCTTTCCATGTTACACTTTGTGTAGCCCAGTACAAGAATGGAACAGCTAAACAGCATAACATCTGTACATATATTATTTCAGCTGAGAAGGTAATGTTAGGTCACAGGTTGGACTTGATGATCTCAAAGGCCTTTTCCAACCTAGTTGATTCTGTGGTTCTGTGATTGTATATACTTACTGTACAGCTCACATAAAATTAACATGAATATCCAGTGGCACTGGAAAGAGTCTGCTTCAGTCTTGGCATAAAAACAAAAGGAGGATACCTCATTCTTTACTTTTCTCTGCAGAATGAATATACTAGGGATGGAAATTAAACTTTCTTTTTAACACTTTTCAGCTGCATTTCAAAAGATCTTGCTATAGGTGCAATTTAATATCCTAAAAATTTGATCAGCTGTTCATATACTTTTTTGTAACAAGAATAGCTACAACTTTTCCATTTTGATTAATTTATCAAAACTTCCATAGAAGGAGGATTTCTCTTTCTGCAAACAACAACTGCTAATGACTATAGCTAAACCATGTGAACTTAAGTAAAATTTGTATTATATATTAAGAATGTTCAAGTTAGTATTTATATTCTGCTCATGGAATCTGTTTCTGAAAGTTTTATTCTTAGAATATTGAAAGTGAATACTATTGATGTGTTGCATAATTTTGCTCATAAAAATGTGATGTGCATGCTATTTGTCATTATTGTCAGAAAAAAATGGATTTAAATTCTGAGCTATTTGTCCTACTTTATCCCGTTTTAGTAAGTAGGAGGATTTTGGTAAAACTACCTTAAATATAGCTCTAATTTGCATTCTTAATAAATTATTTTGATGAATGCCTCTGCTCAAAATGTTTTATTAAAAATGAAAATTACAGCTTTACTTAAACCTGCTCAGCCTTTTAGACTATGTTAACACTGATTCAGAAGGCAAGTACACTTACTGCATGGGTTTGGCAAAACTGGTTTTAAAAAAGGATGTCTGTGAATAGACAGAATAGTTTTTCTTTTTTCTATGGTCTATCAAGATTTAGTGTTTCCTTTACAATTCAATCCTTCAAGATAGATTTTTTTCCAATTCAAAATAAAATATGGTCAAAAGAGTTCTTAAAAGCAGTAAAAAGCCTTTAAAGCTGAGGAAAGTCTAAAATAATGAGAAATTTTACTTAAAGATAGTTGAGAGTTTTGTAAAAACAATATGATAAAATTTGCAAATCTGAAGTGAAAGTTCAGGAGAGAAGTTAGCCAGTTTGATTTTATGTGTAAGTTCAGGCTCCATTGTTATCTCCTCCTTTTCTGCTTTGTCTGCTATTTCAAAACCACTACAGATAAAAATGGAATATATGGATGTGCCTGAACTGGCAATAACTGCTCTCTTTCTACATGCACTAATCTTTACTTAGTCTTACTAAAATGCACTCTTTGTGTAACACAAGAGGCACAATGTCCTTAATTCCAAAGCAAATTCAACAACTTATGTCAGGGTAGGTGTTTAAGAGCATGCAAGTTACACAAGTGTTCTCTAAACTTCTGCTGACTTATGGGCACAGGATTCCCATTTTAACTCTGCTGGACTTCTGGAGCTTGTCACGTGCCTAGAAGTCCTCAGTTGTGAGATTATTTGAAACTTCTGAAGGCTCAATTTTGTGTGTATATTTAGAGTACGGTTAATACATATTGATGCAGTCTGTAATGTAGCAGCTACAGGACTCCTTCAGAGAGGGATAAAAGGCTTCTTCATCAGGTAAGTGCTTGCAATTTATTGTGGTCATTGCTGAGATATAACATGCCTGATTACTTTTTCAAATCTGGACATTGGTACACAACAGGCTCCTGTGTTCATTCTCGGAGACAAACCCCAATACAGCTTCAACAGAGCAAGAATCAAATTTCATTTTTTTACAGAGAAATTTCACTCGTTTCTTAATTGCTAATGTTTAGCTTCCAAAAGAGCTAAGTGATGGAAGTGGTAAAGCTGTTCATCTTGACTAGAAATAGATAGTAAATTTTAAAATTAGTTAATCTAGATTGCTGCCTGGCAAAAGGAAATAGCTCACCAGGGAGTTCATCTCACGGTTTCTTCTCTTGACTCTACCTCAGCATACCCCATTCAGTGCTGGTGTTCCTGCTGGAAAAAAAAAAAAATAAAAAGACCAATTTCTCATGAAGTGGCCCATGCACTCCTGTAGTTTATAGCCTGAAATATTAAAAGAAAAAGATAGCCCCAAGATGGTGCTAATTACTGATGTACCCACTACAGAGGATTCTTTTTCTTTACTACCTAAGATGTAGTATATACAGGTTCTACTTCAGAAAACCTCAGTATCTTAATAAAGAAAAAGCTAAAATGTAATATGAAATTAAAAGTACAGTAAGTTTCCAAAACCAGATTGATGTTTATAACAAGTTCTTTTCCCTCTGTTAAATTGTTCTGAAAATGAAATATGCCTCTTTTGTGGTTTATGGTGTTACTGGCAAGCCTGGTGGTAGGAATGATTCTCCAGACACCAAAAATACATGCAGATGTCTACAGATGTCTCTAACAAAAAACTTCACTTGCATTTGATCCAAGCTGTCATGATTCCATTGATGTAGGTTGTCATTTTGTAGAGCTCTTAAAATATTATCCACCACTCAGAGTAATTCTTCTAAAATTGAGAAAGATATACTGAAAAGAATTTAAATACCATATCTATCACTCAAAACAGCATAGAACATGTAAATTGAGTGAATGTTGTTGAGACTGTTCTATTTTTTAGAGATATGTTGGTCTAGTTGAAAAAGGCAGAAAAGTCTTTGAACCTAAAAGCCCTTTTTCAGGTTAAAAACAGAAGCTGCAAATGTTGCTGCTACAGTGTGTCAAGTACATGAAGCATGTCAAAACACATTTAATTTGCTATTACTCAATCTTAATTGAAATCCTCATCAGCAGTCTAAATTTGATTTAAGATCAACTCTAATTTGAGTTGACTCAGATGCATAAATATAGGCCCTTTCTTGTATTTAGTAAAGCTTTTACAACTGCATCAACCATTAAAGGGAACAGATTTAGATTCCTACAAAAGAAGGGAAATGCACACTTTCTTTGTAATATCTGGTGTTTGATGTAAACTGCACAATGCAGTATGACATATATATCCTGTTTTATGAGAAGTTCTCTGAAATGTGTGATTCTGTCATACGCAGAAGTGAATCTTATTTATTTAGAAGTGGCAGCACCATTGGGTGGGTCTCCTAAAGTTCTTGTGGGTTTGACTTCATATTTTCCTTCATATCCACCCACTGAGCTTCTGCCAAGCCTACCATGCTTCATTTCAGGCTTTCCCTTTGTACCTACTAATTAAGGACTTTCAATGTGTGTATGTGTTATACAATCGAATATGATCTCACAGGCAGCTTTAAAGAAGTAAATGGTTGCAAATAGCAGCTGAGATTTTTTTCTCTTTTGAAACATACAAGGTGTCATACATGAAATGTAAAATACTCCTCCAGTAATATTTGTGTCAGAACATGACTATCAGTAGGTACACTATTTTATTCCCCACTGCTGAGATCTGCAAACATTTTGGTTGTGCCAAATAGCATCTAACTGCATTCTCATCTCTATGCTCCAGCTTTGATATTGATGACTCTGGTGCCCACTGGCTTTTTAAAGAGAATATAGTAACATAAATAGGTAACACAAAAGTAGGCACGCTGTAAATCATCAATGTTAGTGCAGATATTCTAGAGCATCTTGATTCCATGCCATGTACTCTGAGAAATTATAACAAAAATTATATCTGAGAAATATAACAAATTATATCTAAGAAATCCGTAAGAAATAAAAATATAATCAGACAAAATTGACTTTTACAGAGTTGATGTTATATATAATATCTAGGTTTTTTTGTTTTATTTTAATCATCTTAAAGCAATCCCATTTTTAGTGATATTAATTGCATTAGAAATGGTACTTGTCTTTGATTTTTGTCCAACATGGTCCTGTACAAGATTGTTCTTTGCTGTTCATCATTTTCAGGGTTTCATTGAATGGTGATTTCTCTTCTGTTTATAAATTATTTCAACATATATGGAATAGGTTGCTTTGTCAATCACTTAATTTTGTGTGGAAGCGATAAGGTCTAGGTAAGTTACCCATGCACCAAATAGCTCAAGGTTTCCACAGTGGGAATTTTCACTTGTGGCATGCAGTCTGACCTGCCTAGGTTAATGTTCAGTACCACGTTAAACATTCTCACAATCTCAACAAATTGTTCATTTTATCCTCTTCCTCCCCTGTAAATAAACAAAGAAACTCCAGAGCCAGAGATATTAATTTATGCCCATGTTTTATTTATTTCATTGCGTCTGAATATTCTGGTTTTCCTTCAAGGCTTTTAACTTCCCCAGAAACTGTTCAACACTGCAGGAGTGCTGTGAGCAATCTTGTTTTATGTCTTTCCCATTTTTGAATTGTAGTCTAGTGAAGGTAGCCATATGTAATACACATGCTTTTCATGAGAAATTTAGCTGAGCTTTGCAGTGGGGAAGTATTTGTTGTATATTGTTTTGCCATTTGCTTGCCTATTTTTAAGTATTCTTTATTGACTCATTATTGCAAGCTCTGTTACATCTTTTTCCATTCTGAACAGATGGCTATGATATCTTGATGGATCCTGGTAAAGATGTAATGAATTATGTTTACATGACCTCTAATACCTTAATTCTATTGCAAAGATTTACCAAATAATTTGTCTTCAGTTTCATTTGAAATTTTTCACAGTTCCTTTGTTCCCATTTGATAATATGTGGAAATACATAATACCCCAAACAGGCTGACAGTCCTCATAAGCATGAAGACTCACAATTCACACTAGTTGCTATCCTGAAATTCTTCAGACTACCCTCACTCGAATGAGAGCTTTCCTTAAGCCAAGGGGACTCTTTGCTTCTATTGATTTCAGTGGAAGGGTTGACAATTCTTTTCAAAGAGACCACTTAGTAAAAATGGAAAGAAAATGGAAAGACTTTTACTCTTTCTTTCTTGCAGAAAATGAAGTTTCTGCAAAACAGATACATGGGCAGATATGTGGACAGATGCCTTTCTCATCAGAATACATTTTCTGAACAGTTATTCCCAAGAGTTTGCTTTTGTCAACAGTCTTAATGTTCCTTCCTCAGAACAGATCAATTTGCAGTCTTAATACTTCTCTTCTGGAGAGTTGTTTCCAAATTTTTTGTGGGTTAAACTGGCAGCCTCTGGCATGAGGGCTGCTGAAACCCCCTCAGAGCTCTCATACCAGGACCAAACCCTGGTTACAAGTGGTGTAGTGAGGAGACACTGTGGTTCTGCTTTCAGACAGAGAAGATATCAATTTCATGTTATTGTTTGACAGATTTTTCCAGACCTAACTGAAGAGCAATGGAAATTTTTTTCTGTAGGTTTCATACATTAGACTTTATGGAGATCTTGTCCCTCTGAGCAAAAACAAGAAACAAACAGAAGGTGGCCAGACTCAAGACTGGAAGTGCCATTTCCAGACTGAGCAGTCTCGAAATTTGTTAGGGGAGGCGGGGAGTGGAAACCAAACCACTAAAATAAAGTACTTTGAAATTGTCCAGTATTTATAAACTTTGATCACTAATGCAAGCTGCAATAGGATTTTTTGGTGTTGGATACATTTAAAAATCAGTATGGTCATGTAAATATACAACTGGTTTTGATCACTTTTGATAGCAAAATAAGGTCTATGTTTATCCCCTTGCATGCTCCTACCTACTCAGTGCAGTCTTTGAGTAATCCCAGTGGATACTATTTCATTTTAAAATAGCTTGCAGCCAAATAATTTCTCTGTTGGTAGTTGAAGACCCAGCACCACACTATACCCTACATGTTCCTTTAAAGTTAAAGTTTCTTTAAAATTAACATTTGGTGTTTAGGATGGCTGTAAATAGCATTTGTGTATGTAACAGCATAGAATAAATGCTAAAATCTGTAAATTAGTGAGTGATAGAATAGCGTGCACAATATCTGCCAGGGTCTTTGCTGATATACAGGCTTCTACCTCCTATGGGCATACAACTGAGTCCTTAAATAATTTTGAGCTTTTCTTACCTTAAAAATTAATCAGCAACATCCAGAATCCTTATTGTGTTTTTGCTCACTGTATTTTGAATTATTACTGATTTCAAGAGTTTAGCCCATTATCAATACTACAGCAACCTTTCTATTTCTTGGACATGTCAGATCTTGTTGCTCTAGTTCAGAGCTTGTGAGACATCACTGCCACTCTGCTGAGTTACTCAAGTTCAGTGGGACAGCTGTAATTTGCACATTTCAGCAGAGGAGCCTATTGAAACAAATTTTTTTGCTTAATATGAAAGCTGACAGAGTTCACTGGATCAGAGTACAGACTGAAATCAAACCTTCAATGAGAACATTCCTAAACATACAAATTCATGATGTGGATTGAACCTGAATTTTACCAAAAATTTCAGCTATGTGAATTTGCTATAAATGATGATGGGCTTGCTGTGAATTTCACATTGTGTGAGTTGGGCATATTTGTGTTTTAGTATTCAAGCCAAGTTACACAATCTAACAGGAAAGGTATAATTAAAATTAGGTTGATACAAACTTTATCTCTTTTTTATGCAGCCCTGTCAACTGGGGTTTCATGAATGTGATTGAAAGAAAATTTTATGCTTTTTCCAATGATCTGAATTATTTTTATGGTAATGATTATTCCAGATCACATTGTAATGACTTGATGACATGTGTTTCCTGGTTCTCATCCTGCAGGATATGATGGTTCTTCCTCAGATAAGAATTTTCAAATATTTATTTTGTAACACTATGCCATGGTAATTAAGAAAGAGAGGAGGAATTTTTTGGCCTTTAAGACTGAAAGAAATTGTTTTCTCTAGAAGTTTTAGCTGAACTATTCCACTACTCTGCCAAAACTTTGTCCTTAGCATTGGTTTCTTCTCTTAATTCTGATTTTGTTTATGTAATGTAAGTATTGCTGTACATGGATTTCAATTTCAAAGCTAGAGAAAAATCAAATAACACCTTGGTTTAAATGAATATATAGCTTATTTTTTAGAATTAAGCCCAGGAGAAACAGCATGCCAATAATGTTAATGGCGCTTGGAGGTCATTTGAAAGAAGGTGAGGCTATTTTATGAAATTACAGATTATTTAAGGAAATGTAAACATCAAGATTGAAGATACCACATCAACCATGGAAAAGAAGTAATCTTCACTACTGAGCAGAATGAAAACACTACTACTCCATCAAGCTTTCAGTGTCTCTTGCAGTCTTTTACTGTTATTAACGTTGTCTTCCCTTATTATCTTCCTAATTGTGTCTGTCAGTACCCATAGGCTGCAACATTCTTCTGTAGCTGTTTTATGCTCATATTATACTGAAATACAATCTCAATGGTCCTTTCTAAGTTTCTTTCCTTTTATACCATTTTCAGAATGGGTTTGTTTACTACTTCATATGTTTCTCTATTTTCTTAAAATGAACTGCATAAATCAGAAAATTTCCCCTTCCCAAGTGTTCTGGGAATCTATTTTTGTGTGCTTGCTTTGGCTGTACAAATTTGCTGCCTTTTCAAGCTAATGCTGGAAAATGATTATCAGGTTACCTTGAATTTTGGTTGATGCATTTTTGCCAGGCAGTAGCAGTAATCACTGTAATAGTTTTGTTTTCCAAAGTTACTTTCCTGTTTTTACTTGTACTCTCAAATGCAGCACATGGCCAGAAGAGTTAAATACTTTACATTGCAGTGTTATGTATGAGTAAGGGCATGCCATTGTTTATCTTAGGCTTGATCATGAATTCTGTCCAGGCTTTCTGCATTTAATACAAGCTTTTCCTGTAAGAAAAGCAATTCTAGGGGGTCAATTCAGGCTGCATGTTAAAATTAGTGCTAGAGATGGGATGAATGTACTATAAAATTCTGCTTGCAAAGCTGCCTGTTTTTCTTCAAGGCAAGCATGAAACATGAACATTATACTCTCAGGTCAGCACCACAGAAAAATATATTTTCCTGAATTCTCTTCCTCTTTTGGATCACACAACAGTAAATACTGCACTCTATCTTTTTTTGATTTTCTTATTCAAAAAGAGTGGAGCATTTCTGCGTGCTTTGCCATTCAAACATTCCTGGTGGTTCTATTTTCAACTCAAAATTTTTGAATTAGTAACAGATGTGCTGATTCTTTTGACTGAAACGGGGAAAATTTTTCTCTATATTTTAAATAATTTTTTTAAACTTTTACTGATCATTGAACCCTGAGCCCTACTTTGTGTTGCCAACCTTCTCTGTAAACAGTATCTTACATCACAGAAATCTCGCTGCAGCCAGTGGGAACTTACCCTGCTATAAGTATGAAGAGGTGCAGCAGAATATATTTAGAAGGACTTTAAAATGCAGCTTATGGACCTAGACCCCAGTAATGGGTAACATCCCAGTATTGCACATCCCAGCCTGTTGAGGCATGTTTTGCCTATTTCTTGCCTCAGTTTCACTGATGTAAATGAGTATGACTTGGTGACCCTGACAATGAAAACAATGTATTTCATGCCTATGGAATGAGAAAGTTGTGTTAAAGAAAGCAGAGGAAAGCAGGAGAAACCTGGAGAAGGAGAAAACTCTTAAGCCAAAATTGCAAAGCAGGTAGCTTGAAAAAGAACTGGTATACATGCATATGTTATTGGTGATGCTGGTCCACTGGCATAAAACATAGAGAGAACACCTGGACAGCAGAAATCCTAGGAAGCTTTATAGCTCGTTCCTAATGGATTTGGGGGTCTTGATAGCTCTGAGGCAGGAAGGCAGTCTTGTGGGTAGGACAAAAGAAAGACTCGAGGGAAAAAAACCAAAGGAGGATCAAATTCCCGTTCAAGGAATATAATTTTCATGGTTGAAGCTGTAACTTGGAGGTTGAATTAAAGGTGTAGCTATTTTGCATTCTTCACACAGTTTGAGTGTTAGAGTCCTCTCCCTTTCTGCTCCTGAACTATCTTCATTCCTGTAATTTATTTAAGTGCAAATGCTTTCTTCTTACTTATTTATTGACATATGTGTACTGGTGCAAACACAGATGCTGGCATAAGCTCTCATTCTCCTTAAGCCTTTGAATTTTTTTATTAATAATAATACAGATACATTATATCTTACTTGGATCTGTAGATCATCTAGCAATGAGAACTGAAAGTAATACAGGCTGTAACATTTTTCTATAATGATTTTTAAAGATTTGAAGGCCAAATAAGTCTTGACATTCTGGTGCACGAAAGGAAACAAACACCATGTTGTAAATGTAAAAAGGCAGGCTCCAACCATTTTTGTAGGTAGAATATAGCTTTTCTTAAAAGGGTATGGAAAAATATTTACTAATACATAATTAAAAGAAGCCTTATTTTTTTTTTCCAAGAATACTGAAAATATTCGAGGTTTATTTATGTCCAATGTGAAACAGATGAAAGAAATACAGAAGCAAATTGCATTTTGCTGTTGTGAAAATACCTCTGGCTCACACTTAAGAATATTTCACATATTTTAAATTTTCAAAGTTCCATTTTTTTCTTATGAATATTAAAAACTATCTTGAGGAATTATATACCTCAAGCATTCAGACTTTAGAGAAGTGGTGTGAAACATAATTAATTTGTCAGATAATAGAAATCTTGTGTCAAAAATGCTTTCCCATCAGTGGAAACCGAACTTAGTCTTCTCTTTGCTTTAAGACCCCTGGGCTGAACTGCTGCATTTATCTAAAAAGGATTTAAATAAGTGCAAAATTTCTATCTTTTGATAACACTGAAGTAGTTACTTTTTTTTTTTTTTT
>VZTE01004276.1:1726935-1805404 GCA_013397775.1 Eulacestoma nigropectus
TTTTTTTGCCTTGGGGCAGGAGGAAAGATGTCACTTGGATGTCAGGAAGCTTTTGAAGTTTTCAAGCGGGACCATGCTGACAGTATAACCATTGAGGACAACAAACAGCTTCTGAAACAGAGGTGAGTGTCACAGCAAAATACAGCTGAGGGAGGACATCTAAGAGTTCATTAGCAGTCTGGGCAGGAAGACGTAATTTTACACCAGACATCCCAGGCTTCTGCTGAGGACTTGTTACAGGCACTTCACCTTTTCTTATTTAGGACATTTCATATTCAGAAGACACTGAGTGGGGATAGAAGAGAGGTCTGGATAGAAATGAAAGTAGCATGAGGAATCTTAGTGCATATTTCCGCTGGTTTTACTCAGCTTCACAGCCATGTTGAAGCAACGTGGCAATGGCATTCATGATCAAGAATTATCAAGAGGACATAAAATCCACGGGGCTGAATCAAATACTTCAATTTCCATTGTCAAAAATGCTTTACTGGCTTCAGCACTGAATTGGATAGTAAGCTAGGAGATGCTTAACATATGCATGTCTGGTGTTCCTAACCTATTTGCCAAGTGATTTTAGCTTCTCTCTGCCAGTTTTGCATTCACAAACAGAAATAATAGTTTCTCCCTCCACATTTGTTGTTAACGTTGGCAAAACACTTCATACGTCTGGTGAAAATAGTGATAATGGCAAAACATTGAGAACATGGATTTTCATACAGATTTTAAACCTCACAGATTAAACCACCAACACTTATCTGTGTTGATGGGATAACAGTACTGTTTCAGTATCAGCTTTTCAAGTGTTAACCCTCCTAGTACTGCAAAAAAAATACATGGCTTTGAGGTTGGAGATGCTGAAAGCAGATCCCTCAATCTATACTTGTAACTAACATTTCCCCTAAGAGCTGTTTGGGGGTCTTTGGTTTGTCTTTTTCTGTTTGGTTGGGGGGTTGGTTTCTTTGTTTGTGGGGTGGTGTTGTGGTGGTTTAGTTTGGTTTTTGTGGAGTTTTTTGTCCTGAGGTTTTCACCTTGTCCAGATTTCTCCTCCTTTCTTCTGCTTTCTTTAACACAATTTTCTCACTTTGTAAGCATGAAAGACATTGTTTTCAGGGTCACCAAGTCTTACACTCATTTAATTCAGTGAAATTGAGGCAAGAAATGATCTCCACATCTTTGTGACTTACTCAAGTTCTTGCTATTTATCACTTTTCTGAACTAATTAACTTTTTACCTGGATTTGTAACTCAGCCACAGGAACACAAATTGCTAAGGTATTAGATGTATGTAAGAATTTATCTGTGTAAACTGGATGTTTAGAAATGCCTTTCTTCTTTCAATATATCAGATCATGCCACATCACTGCATGATCACTGCATAAATGATTGCACTGCAGTCATTTCTGGTGTTGCTATTCAGAACATTTAATAGTTACAGCATGATAATGAGAACAATACAGTTCTGAGCCATGCCCTGCCCTTCCTCTAGTTAATCACAATTCTTCCATATTTTTTCTGTTTGTTGTTACTATGAAGCAAACCAGTATTTCCTTCTGGTTTCAGAATATATAATAGAAATGAGCAGAATCTACAAAGATTGATGACAGATTTGCTTTTCTTAAAGGACAGAGAGATTCAAACAAATGCCTTGTGTAACCCCTCTCTAATAGGCATCAGCTGATTTCTGAAATCAGTGCTAATGTGAATTTTGATACCGTGGAAAAGGCAGTTTCCCCTGCCATTTGCAGTAATTTTTAGCAAAGATGCTTATAGCTCCAAGTTAACTGAGTTCATTAGAGTGGATTTATATCAAGTCCAGTCTGTAATTTGGAATGCAGCCTCTGAACTACCAGTTACACAAAAGCTCTGTTACCCAGCCAGTGTTCAAATTGCACAGGAAGAATAGTGCGGACACCACATGTTTAAAGGTTACCATAGGTCCCTTTATATGCTGGCTTCTCTTGTTAATAATTTTGTTTATAGTTGCATAACCACTTCTGTCATACCACAAACAGTGTTGGGTTCACAAATTACTTATTTTTAGCTGTCTTATTTTTTCCTTTGGGTATTTTGGGTAGATTTTCTTGGCTTTCTAATTATCGTAGAGTCAGAGAATAGGTTGAGTTGGAAGGAATCTTTAACAGTCATCTAGTCCAACCCTGCTGCAATGAGTGGGGACATCTTCAACTGGGTCAGGTTGCTTGGAGCCTGTCATGAGCCTGACTTTGAATGTTTCCAGGGATGGAATATCCACCACTTCTCTGGGCAACCTATTCCAGTGTTTTACCACTCTCATTGTAAAAAACTTCTCTCTTATACCTAGTCTAAATCTACCCTAAATCATTACCCCTTTTCCTATCACAGCAGTCCCTGTAAAACCTTTGTCCCCATCTTTCTTATAATCCCCCTGTAAATATTGAAAGGTTGCAATAAGGTCATCCTGGAACCTTCTCTTCTCCAGGCTGAACAATCCCAACCCTCTCAGTCTGTCTTCCTAAGAGAGATGTTCCAGCCCTCTGATGATTTTTGTGGCCCTGCTCTGGACCCACTCTAATAGGTCTATGTCTTTCCTGTGCTCCAGGACTGGACACAGTACTGTTGAATACATTTAGTGCTGGTAGCTCGGTGTGCAGCTGCACTGTGAGCTCTGGTTGGCAGGAGCCCGAGGCAAGAGGCCTTGAACTGGCACTGACCCTTTGCATAGCAAAGGGCCCAGGGACCTCTGGTGCCAACCAGGTGGACAGACACTTAGAGACACAGTAGGAGCTGGTGCCTCTGGAGGAAGAGCAGAGACTTTCACGCTCTTAGACTGTGAGAGTGTGAAAGTCCAGGGTTTTCTTAGTTCACGGTCCCTCCTCAGAGGCACCAGCTCAAGCTGTTATCCTGTTGTTGCATCATGATTAAATTATTTTAAGGATCCAGATGTCTCAGTCTCTGCTATGGGAAACTTAGGGTTGAGCCGGTAAGGAAACATCTGACTGTGTGTGGTAAGTGCAGGGAGTCAAGCAGTTCACTTGTCAGCTCACTGGAGCCACCCACTGCAAAGGGGCTTTGGTCCTAGCTCAGGGGTTGCGAGTGTAACTGGTTTTGGCTAAGGACAGGGTTAATTTTTTGTAGTAGCCATGAGGGGGCAGGGCCTGGAGCAATGTGGGTGTAACCAAGACCCTACTGTTATTCAATACCATCCTATGTCAATGGGGGCGGAGGAAAAGAGCAGTTCCTTTTCCAGTGGGGCAAGTGTGGCAGAGGGAGTGATGGGGTAACAGTGGTCCCAACTGAAGGGAGCACTTTGGGTGGCATGGTGGTGGCTGGGTCAAGCTCCAAACTTTCTCTTTTGCACATTTTTGTTATTATTATTGTTGCTGTTATTGTTCATTTTCTTATCTCATTGCTGTTTTCAGTAAATTGTTCTTATCTCAAATCATGACCTTTGCCTTTTGTGCTTCCAATTGGAGGGGGGGCAAGTGGAAGTGTGTTTTTTTTAATGGGACTCCTAAATTGGAGAATACCATTCCTAAACCATGACAGCCACCAGAATCGCTCCTGGATGGTTGGGCAGAAAAATGTCCTTTAAAAAATAGTCCAGGTGGGATCTCACAAGACTGGAGTAGAGGAGAAAGATCACCTCCCTCAACCTGCTAGCCTCCCTACTTTTGATGCAGCCCAGGATAAAGTTCAGTGACTAGGCTGCAAGAGCACCTTGTTGGGTCATGTGCAGCTTTTCATTCACCAGTAACCCCAAGTCCTTCTCAGGCATGCTCTCAATCTCTTTATCCCTCAGCCTCTATTGATATCAGGATTTGCCCCATTCCAAGTGCAGGACCCTGCACTTGGTCTTGTGGACTTCATTAGGTTCCCCTGGGCCCACTTCTTGAGCCTGTCCATCCCATCCCTCAGGTATGTCCACTGTACCACTCAGCTTGGTGTCATATGAAATGTGCTGAGGGTGCACTCAATCCCAGTGTCTGTCATCAGTGAAGGGGTCCATTCTGAGATATTACCAGTCTCAGAATGGACCCCTGAGGGTCACAACTTGTCACCAATCTCTGACTGGACATTGAGCCATTGACCACTACCCTCTGGATGCAACCATCCAACCAATTCTTCATCCATTGAAGAGTCAGCCCATCAAATCCATATATCTCCAATTCAAAAAGGATGTGGGGGACTATATCAAAGGCCTTACAAAGTCAAGACTGATGATATCCATAGTTCTTCTCTTGTCCAATGATGTAGTCAATCCATCATAGAAAGCCACTAGGTTGGTCAGGCAGGACTTACCCCCGTTGAAGCCGTGCTGGCTGTTTTGTGTCCCCTCTGTGTTCTGTGTGTGCCTTAGCATAGCTTCTAGGAGGATTTTCCCACGATTTTCCCAGGCACAGAGATGAGTCAGACAGGTTGCTATAGGTCCCATAGACTTGTGTACAGGTTCCTTAGGTGGTCATGAACCTGATCTTAGAGTGGTAAGGACTTTCCCCCTCCAGTTCCTATCTTGCAGTCCATCCACTGAAGTGGTGTGGGAAGAAAGATTTCCAGTGAAGACTGAAGCAAAAAGTTGTCAAGTACCTTAGCCTTCTCCTCGTCTACTGTTACCAGTTTGCCACTCTTGATCATCAGGGAGGGGTACACTTTCTTTGAGCTGCTTTTTCTGGCTGACATACCTGTAGAAGTCCTCCTTATTATTCTTGCCATCCATTGCCAAAGTCAGGTCCAGCTGCACCTTGGCCTTTCTGGCCTGATCCCTAAACAGGCAGCATCACTATGTTCTTCCTAAGTTATCTATCTGTGCTTCTACTGCCTGTGCATTTCCTGCTTGCACTTTAGATTGATTTGCAGATCTCAACTCAGCCATGCTGGTCTCTTGCCTTCCTTGCTTGATTTCTTGCTCCTAGGGATTGAGAGTTTTTGGACTTAATGGAAAACATTGTAAAAGATCTGCCAGCTTTGTCCTATTCATTTGTCCCTGAAGGCAGTTTCCCAGGGGATCCTATTGACTAACTTCTTGAAGAACTGGAAGTTTGCTTACCTAAAACTTGGATGCCTAACTTTACTCTTCCCCTGACCCATATCCCTCTGGGCTGTGAACTCCACCAACGCGTGACCACAGCAGCCCAGGCTGCCTCCATGACGTCTCCAATTAGCTCACTACTTTGGTGATCAATAGGTCCATTATAGCATCGCTCTGGTAAGGCTGTGTATTACCTTGCTTAAGAAGTTATCCTTCATGCATTCTAGGAGTCTCTTTGATTTTCTACTGATTGCCATGCTACTTTTTCAGCAGATGCTGGCATGTTTGAAGTCCTCCAGATGGACAAGAGCCTGTAAGAACAATGCCTCCATTAGCGGGAGGCATCCAGCAAGAAGGCCTCGTAAATAGGCTCCCCTTGATCAGGGATCCTGTAGTAGATGCCAACCACTTGGTTCCCTTTGTTCCCTCAATCTCTGATTCCTACCCAACAGATATCTGCAGATATCTGTTCTTCAGAGACAGCTGTTCACACTCAAGCCACCTCTTGGTTTAGAGAGCAACCTCTCCACCCCTCCTCCTCTCTTGTCTCTTCTGACAACCTGTAGCCATTAATAGGCAAACTCAAGTTACAGGATTTGTCCCACCAAGTTTCAGTAATGGCAACTAGATAATAGTTTTCTAGCAGTGTAGTGACTTCCAGCTGCTTCTGCCTGTTGCCCATGCTGCATGCATTGGTATAAAGGCACCTCAGCTGTTGGCTGATTCATCTTCTTAGAAGAACACCCCTTAATTCCTTTGAAGTATTTCCCTGGTGTTTCCCTGTTGGCTCCTATTGCCTCAGGAGCCCCTGGCACATCTTAGTAAGACATCAAGTGTGCATTATATCATTCTTATATTAATTGACTGATGAACTGTCAGTGAGCCTACTTGGAAGTTTCACTGTGAAGGTTGCAACTGTTGCTTGGGCTGTGAAATTATTCATATAGATGTGACTATACATAGTCATACATATACAATATGCATGTATTTTTTCTGTAACTACTTGTGTATAAATGATCAAAAGCATCAGTTAATTACATCAAATACTGAAGAGCATTTGTTTTGTTAAAAATATATATATAAAAGAAAAATCTGGTTTTGAATAAAGCTTTTCACCTACTACTTCAGAGCTCTTAACAGGTGCAGTAGCTTATGCTGTAACTCAGTAATGTCTCTGGATTGAAAAAGTGGGGAAACTGATATAGTCAGAGATAATTCAAGTGAAAGAAAATAGATTCAAGCGATCCTGTTAAGACAGTTGCCTATGGGAAGTGCCTTTGTAAGACAGAAATTTTGTTCTACAGCTTTACAGCAATTCTTTTTCACTTTTCTTCCATACATTAATAACTGCTTCCCTGCTTAAAAGAAACCACCCTGTCTTTATACCCAGACAGAATCAGATTTCTGCAATTTGGACTTTCTATACTTGGCTTCCAGAGAGCTTAATAATATCCCGTTTCTTAATGCAACCATGTTGTCTTAGGATTGTTTCTCTGAGGAGGGGAAAATGCATCTCATTTTCTGATTAAATATGCTACCAAGAAATCTTCCCAGTTGTGCCACTCCAATGTAATATTCCATACTGCACGAAGCTTTTAAATCTTGTCTTAGTCAATATTTCCAGTAGTAAAATTCTACTGAGCATACAGATGTGATGTAGATCTAGTTTCCATTTTGTTGTTCTACATTAATTTTTTTCCATTTTCTTCTTTCCTTGCTTTCTGTGTTTTAGCTGGTTAACAGCTAGCTTGTTTTTTCAGTACCTATGGGCAAGTTTCATGGAAAGGATGAGTTTCACTTGGGTCACTTGTTGTAATTTCTAATAATTAAAAACAAATGAATATTCATTTAATTCACTGAGTGTCTCCACTCTCTCATTAGATAGCCTCTCAGTTTGTCTTGGTTTACATAATGAGTTAGAGATTTGTTTTCCAAGATGTTTATATTTTAATTACTGGCATTTGCGTTCAAAGGATGAAATCTTTGCCAAAAACGCTTTTTCCACTAAAATTAGTGGCTAAATTCAATCTGGGGTTTCATCATGGAGTATTTATCTTGTAGGTAATAGAAGCCATGATTTGGCAACTTCAGCCTTTCTATTGAGTGGTCTCCATGTAAGATACACATGAATTTTTTGCAGCTAGCAATATAGTTGTTCACTCATCACTATTCATAGCAATATCACCTTAATACCACCTTTTTTTTATTAAAGAAGTATTGGAAATAGCTTTTTCCCATTCAATATTGGAGTCAAAACTTGTATAATTACCTGGTTTATTTTATTTGGTTATGATTCATAGTCGCATACAGAATCTGTTGAATTGTTATAAATTAATGCCAAATTTCAGTTTATGTTATTGTGCTAGTTTATAAACTACGGTGTTTAAAAAACAGATGCATGACCTATTCAACTATTGGCAGTAACCTATGAATAAAGGCTGGATAGATAGCTGGCTTCAACTTTTCCAGATAAATCTCTCTGTGAACACGAATCAGAGTCAATAACCAACATGAGATTTGCCTCAGGAATTAATAACTGATGAACTTACTATTTGGCTCATGTGGCCTGAGGGAAAGAAAGAGAGAGGTATTTCAGAGCTTCTTCCCTTTGATATTTACACAAACCTCAAAGTCTGCTTGGGGCTCGAAGTTAACCCCAGTAGAAAAAGCTTTTCTAAAGTCTAACAGAAGCTTCAATGGCTTCCACCTTGTATATGTAAGAAAGAGTAAGTGCTCAGGAACTCTCCAGCTTCAGCCATTTAGCCTTGTGGAATTCAGCCTTGAAAGTAAATGTTTGTGAGCAGATACCAGTGAAGGCACTTGCAATTCTAACTTGTTCCAGTCTTATGAAGAAATGGACTAATTTTAAGGGGAGATTTTTTGAATCCCACCTTTGTAGGGAAAAGCCGTATTTGTTTACTCTGTTTTGACATTTTTTGAGTTAGACAAAAGTACAATTTGTGGATTTCCTCAGTTACTTTGTCTAGATCAAGACTCTTGTAGATGGTTTCTCTTAGACCAGACAATCTCTCCTAATGGAAAATTGTTTCAAATTAGTTCTACTTACAAATAAAAATGTAGTACTGAGTAATACTGTATTTTATTGTGATCAACTTCTGTAACTAGTTGTTCTTTAGAATAATTCTGTATCATTATGCTTGCATTGACAGGTTTGATGAAGCTAAATGCCTTGGAGAGAAATTAAATGAAGTGAGAAATAAAATAAGTGAGTACGTTTTAAGTTCATTTTACCTTTTAGCTGATGAAATCACAGAATTCAAATATATGGGAGGAGATTCTAGTTTCTAAAAGAATAAAGTCAATGCACTGCTAAGACTTCCAGTAAGGTAAACTGTAAGCTGATGCTAGCAGTAATAATTTTATTTTGATTATTTCAAATAGCATAATGTGAAAAACAGCTCCCTTCTTTCTTTGACAGGATGTCTGAAATTTACCAAAAAGAGAAGTTATGGTATTAGCATTGGATTTTTTCATTTTATTTTCGAATAAAAGGATCCAAAACCAGCATTTGAAAATTTTATATCTATGGATTAAGTATTGCATTTATCCATAAATGTATATAACTTCTGATAAAAGAAGATTACCGCTCTGCACTTTGTACTGATTACTTAGAGCAATTTTCAAGAGTGCCTCAGTTTTGTGGGGAGTTTCATTTTTTCCTTTAAGGCCCCAACAGCATATGTTTGGTGCCCAGTTTCAGATTGTTCAATGTCAAAAATCACCCATAGATATATTCAACCCCAAGGCAGGTCTTGTATGAACCTCCTAGCAGCCTTTGATATATTCCTAGCTGATTTCTGAGTTCTGTTGATTCCATACCTGGAGGCTATCAAGGATTTCTGTCAGATGTTAAACAGTTTTTTTCTGAAGTTCTTGGAGATCGGGTTCATGTCCTCCGTTTTGCACACATTCAGGTGAGCCATGTCTCTTCAACCTTGCAGATACAGACTGTGAGGGTCCAAATTAAAAGGTAATCTGGCATGCAAGGCAAGTGGTGTAGATCTTGCTCTTAACTTCTATCTCCTTCTTCTTTGGGTGGCACCAAAATGGACATGGACAATGAGGTCATTATCATCACTTCATGTCTTAGAACAGCAGCTGACTTCTGGGAAAGGACAAATATCTCACAACACAGCTGCCAAGTGCTCTTCACCATATTTTACACCATAGCCATGATTATATTCTCTGTGGTCATGAATGATAACTACTGCCAGATTCCCCTCCCAATCACCTTTGGGTACACCACAAGTCCCTCAGAGATATTATGCAGTATATTTAAATTATGCCAGATATGCGGAAAGCCTCAGCCATGTTGGCAATTTGTTTTCAAACCACAGCACAACTGATGTTTGGAATAGATCTAGAAGCAGAGACATCAGGTGCTGAGCCCTGCTGCAGAAGTTGTAACCAAGAACACTTGGTTATTTCTGTAAGACATGACACTGAATTCACCTGTCTTCTTTCAGTAGGTTAATTTGCCTGTGTCAGACCAGCCAGAACATAAATGTCAGTACAGAACCTGTGCATGGATATTCATAGACTGACCCATGCAAGAAGAATGTCAATATCTACCTTGCAACTTTGGGTCTCTGCAGTGTCCATATAAACTCACTTAATTCCTGCCAAGTAGCCTTTTTGCTGTGGCAAGCTTGGAAAAGCAGGTTAAACGTACTGTGGCCATCTTGAAGTCCACGTTGTCCTGCATTCCTTCTGTCTCTTAGATTCGCTCATCTATATTATACCCAAGAAATTTCTTAGCCTAAATAAGGTAGAGTCAAAGTCGGCACTGACTGTCAAGCTTCTTTCTTTTGTTGAAGTTGAAATACATTGTAGAGTAGGAACTGTGAACACCAGCGATTAGCAGCTGCACACAAGCACATCTTTCTCAGTATCTGGAGTTGCAACTGTGCTGCTTGAAGACAGGACCCTAGCAGCCACGCTAAATGCACCTTTTATCTGAGGGAGAACAAATGTTTGGAGGGTATGGGAGACAGTAAAAGATCAGTGGGACACATGCCAGTCCTGAAGGTACCGCTTGTAGTGTCACACTGGGACAGGACTTGTGTGATCTCTAAGTCCCTTGAGATTTGAATCTCTCAGAAATAATGTAAAAATGCAATGTGGACATCATCTCTCAAGACTCTGTTTCCATGGATTGCTGCAAAATCTAGAAGAAACCCTTGGTTTGGACTGAATTGCTGTGGGTTTTTCCTCAGTAAGTTAGGCAAAACTTCTGATAGCTATAGTGCAGTAGAGTATGAATTTTGCTGCAATTAAAAAGATCTGTTTAAAACTTGCTTTTGGTTAAGTTCTTCAGTGTTAAAAGTGAAACAGTAAAGTATATCTGGAAAACATGAGCAATACAACAATTTTAGTATATGTAAACTAAAAAACCAAACTGATCCCTTGAACAAAGCAAGCAGCTGTGTCACAAATCAGTAGTGTTGCACTGAACTTGACAATGCTTACATGCCTCCTGTAGGAAATTGTAATAGGTTGTAGACCACATGAATGTTGAAAACCTCCTTTAAGAATCAAGCTAGAAATGTCTTCAGAGTTCTAAGAAAAATTGCACAAAATACATTCTGGTCTTGTTTTAGTATATAAAGTGTAGCTACAAGTAAAGCATTTTCAAATTAAAAATTAATTTCCTTACTCTCTCTTTTTTTCAAATTTTGGTAGTAAAATGGGAAAATCATCTCTTCGTTGAGTTTTTACTGTAATTCTACTGTATAAGCAAGAAACTCTATCCGTGTTGTATCCATTTATAGCTATCTATATCCTGATCAATGCAGATTATGCAGATATAACTGCTTTGTGGATGGTTTTTATACACTGATGTCTGAGGCTTAAAAGTGATTATACTATACATTCCTTTCTTCAGTTCTTTCTGTGTAACACTATGCAGCATGTGAAAATTAGCACTCTGACTAATACAAATACTACATTTTATTCTTCTGTCCTTTTGTCCTGTCCAGCTATGTTTAGAACATATTTGTTAATGTATCTACCTATAAGAACCTCCTAACAAGTATTAAAATTCTGCATCCAGTTCAGCTTAGTCAATTCAATTACACTATCTCATATATATTAACAGACTGAAACAATTTTTTTCAGTTGTCTGTTTCATCATAGCAGTCAGAAGACCATTAAAGATGCTAAGTAAGTTTACTAACCTGCCAAATTTTTACTGAAAATGTGGTAGGAGAAATAAGAGTCATCTGCAGCCTGCAACTAGATCTTTAATTTACTTTTATTGGTTTTTTGGTTTCCTTAAGCATTCCTGGCTGCCTTGTTGTGCACAATCAAGAACAGATCCCATCAATATCAGCTTCCATTATTTCTAAGTTACTCTTAATAGTAAAAAACTATGCACCACAGAGGCCATATTAGCCCATTTCATGCAGTCTGATTATATTTTGAGATAGTGACAGCAGCATTTGGCTGTAACTTTCATGTCATAAATACCCTTTCATTCTGACTTTGGAAATATTAGTGTTTTGCAGTGAAAAGTACACACAATACTCGAACCCCTTCTCAATTACACTAGCATTTCAAAAACATCAGGAAATTAGGGCTGTAAAAAGAAATTTGCAGTAGGATTTTCTTTGTAGGCTTTTGTTGATGTTACTGCTTGCACAAAAAAGATTAAGGAAAACCATGTCTCGATGTAAGGTGGATTTCAAGTGTAGAGTGACTATAATATCAGAAATGAGACATTGTGGCCAGCATGCCTCTTTGCTGCTATATCACTTAGTCCTGGATTCTTTTTGTTTATGTTTATGCTTTTATGTTTAATAGCACTACAGAGATTTTTTTTAAATTAAAAACAATACGTATGTCATAGATTTGTCATTATGCTTACTTTTCACAATGACCTCCTAGAAGTAAGAGGATGGATTTTATTGAGGATGAAAATTGTCTTTTTCTGATACTTGGGGAAAAAAAAGAAAAAAAAGAAGAAAAAGAGAGAAGTGTTTCTAAGTCAGGGTCATTTTAGTGACCTTGTTTGCTGCATTATCACACTAAACTCTGTATAGGCACAAATAAAGGAGCAGAGGGCTTTGGTGCAAGTATTGAGGGGCAATTCTTTTTGCAAGTCAGTATTGCATAAATACACCATAAAAAGGCAGAGCAATGGTATAGATTTTGAACATGTAGACATGTCTGGATTTGTTTGAGTGAACTATTCAGAATTGTTTACATATGACTGGAGAATGTACCCAAGGACTGGGCTTTAAAAGACACATACAAAAAACCAACATGAGTGAAACTGGAAAAAAATAACTGAGAGGTCAGGAAATAAGGAGAACTCTGTAACCAGCGTAGGAGAAGTGGAAAGTGGGCCAGCACTGACACAAAGTACATTTTTGCCTTTCTAGTCCAACATTAAGAACTTTAAAAGTGTGTATTTCACTAGCTAAAAGAAAAAAAAAAGGTTTCTTTTCTTGGGAAAAAAATGCTGTGTGACAGCATGTGTTTTGTATTTTTTCATTTTCAGAGAGTTAGAGTCTCTAACAAGATCTATAGATCCTTTTGGTATTGCTGAAGAAGACAGTGAAGGAAATTTGATGCTGAAGCCAAAGATTTTATTTCAGAATAGTGAGGAAAATTTCTCATTGCAAAAATTTGAGTGATTGTGCCTAGCACAGTGTGGTGAGTCAACCTCAGCTGACTATTGAGCAGCTCTCTCACATCCCTTCCTCAACAGAATAGGGGGAAAAAGTAGGATTAAAAAGGTTGTGGGTTGAGATAAAGATGAGGACATGACTTGCCAACTACCAAGTGAAACAGACTGAGGTTGGAGAAAATTAGCTAAATTTATTCCTAATTAAAATAGAGCTTTATGGTGAGAAGCAAAGACAAAACCTCTGAAGTAAAAACTTCTCCCCTTATCAGGGTTAGCAGGAGGTTTTTTCCTAGGATGCTGTTATCAACAAGGTGGTTTTATACTATTACTGGAAACATTCTGTGTCAAAGTACTCTGACAGTAAGGACTACTCTACATCGGAACAAACTGTAAAGCATTAAATAACAAAAAAGACCCAACTATTACTACATCGATCACAGAGTTAGTTGGGGGAATTACAACTTCTATTTTCAGTGTAAATTAAATTGATATATTCATTCAGAATTTCACTGCTAAAAAAAGTTTCCTATATGCAAGAATGTGCTGTGTGTTAGAAGCATTTAAGAGTAGTAAAGATTTCCATTTCACTCCTAAAAATGTCTGACTATTTTGGGTTATTTCTACCACCATGAGATTTAGTTTTTTCCTAGAGGAAAAAAGCATACTAAATGGTATTTAATGCCCAGAGGGAAGCAGCTGTTGTTTTCAGTCTGTCCAGAAATCAGCTAACGTTATGATTGAAGCTGGGAGAGGAAGGGCAAACTCATGTGGGAGTAATAACTGTGTGAGGAAACAGGCACTCTCGGAATGAAAAAGGGTAGGTGGGTGGATTATGTGCACATGATGTTGATGGTGCATCTATACCCACAGGAATGCTGAGCTGTTGCACTGCTCTGCCTCATTTCAGGCTTTGGTTTTTGTGCACAAGATCATAGAATACCAAAGCCAATTATAATCTTTAGTGATGGCATGTTCTAGTATTGCAAAGCAAAGTTATTGAAGAGTCTTCATTTAATTTGCTTGCAAATTATTCAAATAATGTTCATATGTATCACAGTTAATGGAATGCTCCACTGAAATGGTGAGGATGGAGGAGAGTGAGAACAAGACATGTTAGTGCTCAAAGATAGTATTGATTCTGATTCACTACCTTGTATGTCACACTGTTATTTCTGTGAATGCACAGTAGATGTTAAACCTAGTCCAAACCCAATTAATATAAACCCAGATTTTTTACTTACCTTTTTCTCTTTATGCAAGATTCTATGTATGTATACATAAAAATCAGTCTTGTTACTGTCACTCTACCTCCCCATGTGGATGAGCCAAGCAGACCTATATTAAACTCCAAAGTAAGAATATTTCATGCAAGGGTTTTCTTTACACCTACACAACTTTATGAAGGGAACTGATAGCAACATTTTTGCACAGATAAGAAAAGAAAGAAGATAGATGAAGTTGGATTTTTTTAGGCAGAGGTGGTCTGAGAGCATTCTATTGTCTATGGTGTATATCTACGTTGTTGTAGCTTCACCACTTCTGTACTGGGATATATGGAATATTAAAGTCTCAATACACTTAGTTTCCACTAATTTCTTTTCTCCTGGAACGCTGCCTGTATGTTGCAGATGTCCTCTGTCACTTAACAGAGTCAGTCTTGGTATCAGGACACAAGTTGTATCAGAAAATAGAACACAAACGTTATTTCTTCCATACTTCATCTCAGGTGTGTAACTATGTTGCTTACTCCTGAGGGATGTTGCTTATGCCTGACATAACAAAGCACATTAGCTCTGCAAAACCTGCAGCCATCTGTGAGAAAAACAGAGGAGAAAACAGGCCATGGGGACAAACAGTCCCCCAGACGTAATTTCCCAGCTGTAATGTTGTTCAATGTGGCCCAGTGCCTAGAAGCCCCAGTCTGTTTCTGATCTGCAGGTCAGTTTCAAAGCAGTTTTGTAATAAACGAGGCATGTTTATGTGTCCACCAAAAATAGCAGTAGCTGTTAAAGCTGAAGCCATTCAGCATGGCTGACACAGTCTTCAGATTCTTTCTCCTTAATTTCTTGGCCCAATTATTTGGCAACTTAATGCTGAAAAAACAAAGTTCCTATGTGTGTTTGTTTTGGATAAATATCTAAGTATCATGCCATTATGACAGCAGTTTTGTAATCTATTTTTTAAACGTTACATTTTGATTTTTGGAAACAAGGAATTGAAAACACAGAAAAACAGCTGAGCTTCTACAGATTTTATTTTCTTAACGACTTTGTCACCATCTGCAGTTTCTTCTTTGTTAGAAATGTGATTTACTTTGCTTTGCAGGATGTTACATCTTATTTTTCTGTTTGATTTCAAATCCTTCCATTTTAACATATTTCCTTCTTTCCATGAAGAAATATAGCTTACTTTCATCCTGATTCTGTTAAGGTTCTTTTTCTACCACTTCAGGTGTGATTTCTATGGCTTAGTTTAGCCAGGGATCTGTAGAGCAAAATATAAAATGGTGTGGTCTTTCGCAGTGTCTTCTGGAAGATCTCTCTCAAGGTGCTGTAAGGCAGAATAGATGTCATGACTTTCACACAGGCCTGGCAGGTAGCTACAACATGGTAACTGCTTACTACCCTCTTGGGACAGACTCAGTGCTGTTATGCAAGTTTCCACAACCTATTTTCTTGTCCTTCAAGCAGCCAGTTGGATCATAATATAAAGCAGAGTGATGGGAATATATTTTTCTTTCTTGCTAGCACTTCAGTGAAAGGTTCACATTAATGATTGTTTGTTTGTTTGTTTGTTTCTTCACAGTGTTCATAGAGAGAGTAATTAATTAACTACCTGGTTTGTAATCAACAGGTCATATTTTGATTCACATGAAATTTTTTTAGAATCTCAAAAGTCTCTGCCAAGTGAGCAAGGCTTAAATTGTCTTGGAGTAGTGCAGTTATCTTTGCCAAGTGTAATTCTAAACAACCTATGATTATGTAATTTATAATATAATAATACTTTTAGCTGAATGAGAATCCCCAGAAAGCTGATACTAAGATGTGCAAATAAGGAGGAAAATCAGACGAAACTATAAAATCTATTTTAAAAGCCTGTAAAGCGTTACTATCTCTTTCTGAGAAAAGGAGAGAAAGTCTGTCTTTGTTATACTTAACTGTAGGCATTGTAGATGTTATAGGTCCTAATCCTACTCAGAGCAGTAAAATCAGCATTTTCCAAGGCTGAGGTTCAAGGCACGTGGGAGGTGCCAAGGAGGAAGGTGTAACACAGCAATGTTGGGGCAGTGCCGTGCTCCCCTTGGCATGCCTTTTGTAGTTGCAGTGTGCCTGAAGCTCTAGGCTTTGTGGTTTTCTTAACCCTAACCCTAAGCGTAACCCTAACCCTAACACTAAGTAAAAGCAGCTTCTTGCCTAGGTGCCCAGCACATGGATTGTGTCAAGAAGAAAGGTGTCGAGGAGGCAATCTTCGGGCAGTGGGGTATTCCTTTTTCTAAATGAAATGCTTCGAAACCTGCCAAAATGATACTCACTGAAATTTCGAAATCAGGGACCGAAGTCAAAAGAAGAGACAGGAGAAGAAATTGATGAACTGAAATGAAATGCAAAAAAAATAAAAAAAGCTAAAATTCTAAAATGAAGTGAAAACAGTAAAATGGCATGGGGTGACATGAAGTGCAAAGAAATGGACCAAACCTTGCCAAATTGATCCTCATTGAAATCACAAGATTTCATTTCCTTTCCTGAAACAGAGAAGAAAGTGTAAACACTCTGGAAAGGAGATAAGATAAAAGGCTTTGTGGTATCTTCAAGCCTAACCCTAAGTGGAGCAGAAAAATTAGCATTTTCTTTTCCTGAGGTGGAGAGCGCATGGATGGTACCATGGAGAAAGGTGGCACAGCACGAGTGGTTCAATGGAGGAAGGTGTGGAGGAAGCAATGTTGAGGCAGTGCTGTGCATGCCTTTTGAAGTTGCAGTGTCCCTGGAGCCCTAGGCTTTGTGGTTATTTCAAGCCCAAGCCTAACCCTAAGCCTAAGCAGAGCAGTAAAATCAGCATTTTCTTCTCCTGAGGTGGAGAGCACATGGGTGGTACCATGGAGAAAGGTGTAGAGGGAGCAATGTTGAGGCAGTGCCGTGCTGGCCTTGGCATGGCTTTTGCAGCTGCAGAGTCCCTGGAGCTCTGGGCTTTGTGGTTTTCTTAACCCTAACCCTAAGCGTAACCGTAACCCTAAGTGGAACAGTAAAATCAGGCTTATGCTGAGGCTGAGATGTCCAGCACATGGGTGGTGCAGGCCCTCTCCCTTCAGGTATACCTAGATTTATGGCAGCTGTGACAGAGCTGTCTGTTCTGCTACTGCTGCAGCACGGTCATGCTTTGGCCAGTGTCAGAGAAGACAGAAGGAAACATGTCATTGCTCTATATTCATCATTCCTTAGCTGGTGTAGGATATGTCTTACCTGATCTGGTAGAAACAAGACTGGCAAGAGAACCAGGCAGCTCTAGTACCTTTGTTGCAGCCTTTTTCTTTTTTCTGCTGCTTCTCATAAGAAGAGGATACCATCTTTGGTAATATAAAGTAGTCTTTGCAGCAGCACTCAGCAGACTTATTTCAGAAGGTAGAAATCTTTTGGCTTCCAGGGACAATGCATATGTTAATGGCAATGCTAAATATTGTCCATTGTTTCAGAGTCGCTTGCATATGTTTGTTTTTACTTTCAAACAATAGGCAATGCCCCAGGGTGACAGTGCATAGGCTGAATGGGTCCTCAAAATGAGAAAACATGATTTGTCAAATGACTTACTCAGAAAATACCAAGCTGAATGAATTCATTTGAACAGTTCTATTATGCTCCCCTGGTGTGCTATTCTTTAAACAGAAGAACCTTATTAGTGTAACAGTCACTCCAGGCCTAAGATGTTAATGTTTTCTTTGGCTCTGAGTTGGAATGTACATATGTAGGAAACATTTTCATTTTCTAATTAGTACAAATGATGTTCTGTTCTTTACAAACAGAGCTATTTTCAGGGGAAAAAGTTACTCTCAGGAAGAAACCAAGTAAACATTTTTTACTTAAGGTTTCGCTAGAATAACTAAAACAAATTGACCAGGCTCATTGGATTTAATCAAGCCATGACTATAAACTTGGAAAAATACTCAGTAACAGATTTTCAGCCTGTAAGCTGCCTTTGAAAATAGGTAGTCATTGCTAGATTGCTACACTGCATTTTGCTATTTTATTAGGCTAGTATGTTCTTATTATTAATCTTATTAATCTATTAAATTTCCTCTTTTAAAGAAAAGATGCTAGGTGATAGTTGGTGCTATATTATGAGGTGTGTGTGTTAAATCCTACAATCTTTTGTACAAAAAGTTTTTCTTGGTCATAGAATTACAGAATATACTGACTTGGAGGACACCATCAGGATTATCAAGTCCAGCTCCTGGCCCTGCACTGGACAACCTCCAGAGTGGCACTACATGCCTGAGAGCATTGTCCAAACGCTTCCTGAACTCTGTGAGGTTTGATGCTGTGACCACTTCCCTGGGGAGCCTGTTCCAGTGCCCAATCACCCTCTGGGTGAAGAACCTTTTCATGATATCTATAAACCTCTCCCGATGCTGTGCCTGATGCTCCCAGGGCATGGTTGGCCCTCCTGGCTGCCAGGGCACTGCAGACTCATGTTACCATAGACCAAGATCCGAGGTCCCTCTCTGCAGCACTGCTCTCCAGCCTCTCATTCCCTACTCTATACAGACAACCAGGGTTGCCCCACCCCAGGTGCAGAATCCGGCACTTTCCCTTGTTGAACTTCATCCAGTGCGTGATTGCTCATCTCTCTGATTTCTCAAGGTCTCTCTACAGGGCAAGAGAGACCTGTCTCTGCCCTCAAGGGAGTCAACAGCTCATCCCAATTTAGTGTCATCAGTAAACTTAGTATTCCCTCAAGTCCTGCATCCAAGTCATGTATGTCTTTAGTATTGGATGGCCAGAGATTTTAACAGTGAAAAATCAAAACTTCAAATTTTAGAGAAGTAGACCTCAGCTTATTCACAGTAGTACTGTCCAAGAGTGATATTCCTTCCTAAGCACAGAAATAAAAATTTGTTTTTCATCTCGTGGTTCATTTACACATCTGGACAGCATTCATGCAGACTTGTAGCACAGGCATACAGACCTACACATACTAAAAGACAATAGCTGGCTTTTTCTAATCAAATTAGTTCCTAAATCATGTAGGACTAGTGATGTCACTACAGCTGGTTGTGAATATTGCAGAAGAAATGCAATCAAGAGCAAATAGCTGTAATATGAAGATTTTGTCATGCACTTTATTTAAGGCTGAGGGAAGATGTCTGTTCTGAGCTGATGACATCATTATACCAGTTATATATAATCAGGTTTTGTTTTAAATTGCTGAGCAATTCAAGAAGCAGACTTAGGCTTATCCACAACAGTGAATATATGCTGGATCTTCACAGGAAGCTATTTCAGATTTTACTGGGTTGCTACTATGTGTCTGACACTCAAGAAGTCACTTCTCGAAGGTTTGGTACATATATTACAAGTCAACGTGCATCAAAAAATGTGTCATACACTCATTCTTACTCTGACTTGTTTTCATCACTCTGAAATGTTTATATGCATGACCTCAAAATAGCATATCTAATCAGCTTCAGCATAGTAAATTTTCTAAATTTATTTTATTTTTAATTTTATGTCATGTCTGTTAGATTCTTAACATCAGTCTGTCTCATCTGACCAGAAGTTACACAACAGTATGTGCTCAATGCCAGGACAATTCCTTGGGTGAGAGCAAAATTTTAAAAGTTTCTGAAACTGAAATATATAGTGAGCCCTGGAACTCTATTTTTAATTTTATGTTGGACAGCTCTGGCCAGAGGAAATGTCACAAAATGAAACTGGGCATCAAATTGTTGCATAGAAATTACAAATCCATGAAGGCGGTATTGTAACAGAAAGTAACCATGTTCATCTGAAACTTGGATATAGTCAGTCTCTGCTTAAAATATTACCTGAGACCAGTGTATTATTATCAGAAAACTTGTCAGGGGTAAAATCCTTTGGTTTTGACTTTGCTTGTTTGTGCTTTTAAGAAACCTTTATTTATGTTTTATCCTTTTTAAATTTGGATATTTAAAAATGTGAAAAGGACAGGAGCTGTATACGAATCTATTTCTCTATTTTCCTTATTGTTTCTCTTCACATTAATTTCTAATAAATAATCAAGAGATAAGCTGCATTTAGTCATATGAGCATCCAGAGCACTAAATTCACAGATTATGGCTCCTTACCATATGGTATTGCTTTTCAGTCATGCTTTTTTTACCAGCTTAATATTTAATTCATGAACAAATAGATGTGATAAACAACAGAACAACAGTTTCCAGATGTGCATCATTTCTGTTTCTTTTCTAGCATATGAAGAGAGATAAACAGAATATTTGTTCACTCTGGACAATACCTAAAATAGCAGTCTGGCATCTAAGGTATAGCTTAAGTGAAATTTAGGTACCTAAATTCAGGAGAGCTAGCCAGGAAAAACAAAACCAAATAAATTCCCCCCAAAAAACTGTTGATTTAATTCCTGAATGCAACAAATTGCCATTGCTACAGTACATACAGAAGTACTACTTTATTGACTGAGCTGCCTATCCTCTCCCCATGGAGAATCCAGACATGATGTGTCCTTCTGCTGAAGTCCCTTGGAGTGTGCTTGCTGCTATATATCCATGCTTGGCTAAAAATGCCTGGTCAGAAATAAGTAGTGACAACCAACCTTGGGACATGAGACTAAAGGTCCAAGCACTTGTTTTTAAATTCAGAAAGCATCCAGGTTCTGATTTCCAGTTTCAAGGACATGCTGAGCTGCAGTCCAGAGCCCTTAGTGTTTTATGTTGGTTACCCTAGATGTCCCAGTGTTGAGTATCTGGATTTTTAGGAATTTATGTGCACCAGCCACTTCCCATATTCTGCTTCCTGTGGAAAGAAGTCCTGTGTGTTTGAGTGAATGGGTGTTGTGGTACATGCTGGCATTTTCCTCATTTAGATGAATTGGACCTTTGGGAGCACCTCAACAGTTAAGGCCTATGTGGCCTATGACAGTCTGTACTTAGAGGGAGATAGAGGTCCAGAATGACGTCAGCAGGAAAATAAATTCAGTTCCTCTACAGTTTTGCTGTTTCGCCCTATCAAAGCATTTTTTTTGTTCTTTAGCAGCCAGAATCTATGAAAGGGTATTAGAAAAAAAAGGTATCAGATAAAGGATGCTGTGGAAATGCAGGCCAAACAATAAACAGCTACAGGAATGTCCTTCAATCAGAAAGTGTAAGTCATCATCTTGTGAGGCGAAAAAAGTAATCTGGCCAGAATTAACAAGAACATGAAGAAAAAGGGGAGAAGACTTAATATAGAGATTAGAAGTAAATGCATAGAAATGGGTAGAGAGTTTAAAGGACTGTATATTGAGTAACTCAAGGAATAATCAATGAACCGCAAGATGATGGAGTCCAACCTTTAACCAATCACCATCTCTTCAACTAGACCATAGCACTAAGTGCTATGTTCAGCTGTTTCTTGAACACCACCAGGCATGGTAACTCCACCACCTCCCTGGACAGTCCATCCCAATGCCTGAACACTCTTTCAGTGAAGAAATTCTTCCTGAGAAGTCAAGTACATTGTCATCCTGTAGCAATGACCAGCAGAGACTGCTATCTCATAAGCTTTCTGTCTGTAAATTTTCATGCTTGAAAGTATTAAATGTGTCAATAAAACCTGTTATTGTCTCAACTGAGTATGGCAAGGAAGGGAAGATGCCCAAGTCAGATATTTTAAATAGCAATCTCAAAATGGGCAGTATCTTACATCATAGTAGGTTATCTGGATTATTTCAACTCCAAGGAAGGAGATTATGTTGGGGAAATTGTGTATTTCCATGTGTGTTTGGTAATGTGCTGAGCTTAGGCTATGGTTTGCAACTGTGAATTTGTGGATGTCAGGGTTGTGCTTCATATTCTGAACCTGTTGTCTTTCCTGGGAGCTCCAGCTGATGAGTTCTGTTAAATCCCGTCAGCTACCTTGCTCCCAATGGTCTGGCCCATCTCTTTGCTGGCAGTTACTTTCTCAGTAATCTTTTCTTCCCAGCTGGCAAAAGAGGGTGTTGACTTGTACTTCAGACACTGTAGTTGAGTCAATGATAGTGTCTCAGCTTAAATTTGCTGGTATGCTTGTGCTGATGTGCCAAACTGTGCTAGAGCAGCCAGAAGATAGGCAGACATTTCCTTCTACATCCTCTGCTGTGGGGCAGTGACCTTTGACAGCAAACTTTGGGATGGAGGGAAGGGAGAGGGTAGGGGAGAAAGGAGGGGCAGTAAAATCTTAAACTGCTACAGAAGGCAGAAATTTGCTGCAGCAGGTTATGCTCTACAGTATGTTACCTGAGGTATTGTCATCCATATATTTTTAATGCTGATGAAGGCTGTGTTTCATACCTGGAAAAATGCACGTGCATTCAGGGAGGCCCTGAGTGCTGCAATAGCAATGTTTTCCTCCGTGATGCCACCAAGGGCTTTCTGAAAATGAGAAGCTATCAAATTACATGGGGATTTGGCCAACCATGTATTCCAAAATAAAGCATTTCCATCAGACATAGTGTTGAGCCAGTTTATTAATGCAGACTCCTTTGTCTCTGCACATTGTCCTGATAGAGCCAACTGACATGTTTTTGCCATTGGAGAAGGACAAAGTTTGAAAAGAAAATTCAGAATTTGTCCCAAATATTTCTCTGGGTCAGAAAAAGGCTGAATGGTTTATTTGTTCTTAGTGCTGCAGGATTTTGGGTTAGAACAGATTATTTTTTTTTATTCTGTGACTTTTCTTGTCAGATACTTTTATCATATACTGTGTTCTCATACAATTTCATCACCAGATTTTAAAAAATACTCTGACACATCTGGTAAGATTTCCTATAATTATCTCTGTTTGATCTGCTCAGTTTGAGAAATTGTTCCATTTGAATAATTACACTTGGGTTCAATGTCTCCTACTTTTAGGAATACTTTGTAAGCTGTTACAACTCTAATTTCAAGCTCAGTTAAAAATATATCTGTACAAGGCTCATGGAAGTTATGTGGTTGCTCCCCTCTTTGTCTCTGTGTGATTATTTGCTGAATATGCATCTTTAATTTCTGCTCATTCAGCAGGACTTCTTATCTGATTCAAGTGGGTGCATGCAACTTCATGAATCAGATTTAATAGATCCAGAGTCTTGAGTTGGTCTTCATAGTTGGGTGATAGCTGGATCCCACTGCAAACATAAGGCCATTGCTTTACAAACAAAACCCCAAGTTATTTCCTGTTGTGGTTTAGTCCCAGCTGGCAAAAAAGCACCACACAGCCACTTGGTCGCTCCCCTCTGGTGGGACTGGGGAAAGAATCAGAAAGGTAAAAGTAAGAAAACTGACAGGTTGTTATAAGGATAATTTAATGAGTAAAGCAATGTGTGAGGAACAGAAAAAAAAAGAAACATCTAATACTATGCAGCATGATTAGGGACCTGAAATGACCTGGAGGGAGAATTCCAGGAATCAGATGCCCTGGACGTGTAAGAGGATGTTCTGCTAGATATTTTATGTAACACCAAAAATGATTTAACAATGAAGAAAGTATAACATACAGCATCCTATTTGAAGTGTGAAGGTTTCAGGATCCCCATGATGAAAGGATGTATTAAGATAAATGCAGGCTTGGAAAATGTAAAATAATAGAGAAATAGTAAAAAAATAGCAAGAGATGAGAATTCATTGACAAAGGCTTTAGCCTGTCAGTTCTTGAGTTAGCAGTCTTTGAAACCTTATAATAGTATTATATTGAGGATCTAATAAAACATAAGAGAAGTTTTAGAACCTGTAACATGGACTCAAACAAAACAAAAACATTTTTTTAAATCAGTGGTTTTTTAATTGTAACATATTCACTTTTGTGTTGTCCCAAAGCATATGCTTCAGATCAAAGCATTCATTGTCTGTAGTGCATTGGAAGATAATTTCAGATCCTTAAAACAGTCTGGAACAACGCAAAGACAAGAAGTTAAAGGACAGCCATATTATTCAAGTTATGTATTCTGTCATATTTAGTCACCATATGGGATAATTTCCTCTGCTTTACATCACTCTTAATTAGATTTCTCTATTCTATTTTGTCTTCTCCATCTCCCTCCTTGCTTTTGTCTTCTGTCACAAAGCTGAAGTTGTGTGTTTCTAGTTCATCTCTTTTCCATACCTCAGGATGGTACATGTGTCCAGAAATGCAGGCCAAAACCAACAGATTTATCACAGCCTAATGACAGCTGGCTGCATGCTGAGTGAATTCCTAAATTCCCCAAAACTACTCTTCTTGCCAAAACATGTGGAGTTGCAGCAGTCAACATTTTATTGGGACTGTTATCTCAAAATGAAGAATGACTCCACTGGAAAAAATTATTTGGTATCAGCTATAGACCTATTTTTAGCTTTTTTTTGGTGAAACTTCAGAAAACGTAATTAGCCATATGTTGAGAGATGTTCTCCACATCTTAAATTCAGTTTTTGCAAACCACATTTAAGCACTACCTCATCCACAACTTTACACTGTTGGAATCAGAAGGCATGGTGGGGTTTTTTTATGAGAATGTGATTCTTCATATTTCTTTGGGTAAATATTTGTGTTTACAAAGATTGTAGAACTGGCAATACTTAAGACTGAAATCTTCCTTTTGTTTATATGGGAAGATCTGTGCAGGCAACAGTACTGGAATCATCTCCTACTTCTGTCACTTATGAACTTCAAGCCTAGCATTGGGGCAGTGATGTTCTCAGAGGCAGAAAAGTAGAGCAGGTCAGAAACATTCATTCTCCCCCACAAGTATTTGTAGTGAAAACAAAACAAGATTATTTTAATCAAAAACATGCACTGAAAATCTTAAGGGTTTGTCAAAAATAAGAGCTTCTACATGAAAACAATTTTTTCCCAAATGAAATCTAAACAAACTGTAAAATTTCAAATTGGATTAAAACAAATTGAAAGATTAGATCATATCTGGCTGGCTAAGTCTTGGTATGGAATTATAGTCAGGTGCCTCATGATACCGCCATGTGCTCCAAGTCAGAATTCATGTTTGGCCTGCTTTTCCCATAATACAATTTCAGTTTCTCCTCAGGAAGTTTTCTGGGAAATGAAGTTCAGTGTTTGCTGCCCTGAAAAGGCAGTTTGGACTATGTGAATTGGATAAATGTCACCTTTCTATTTCTATTTAAAGAAGAAAAAGAAAACTCTTTTGCTAGAAGAATGGTAAGGCTGGAGTTTTATTCTTCTAGCCAATGGAGAAGTTTTCTTTGGTTCCTCTCTGATTACATGTTATCTGATTCAAACGTCTCATTCTTTCACAAAGCTGCCAAATAGAAGGAGTTTTCTTGCAACATCATGGTCCATGTCATGGATGGAGCAGAAGTGTACAAAGGCTAGAATGAAGGGAGAGAGGAACATTTGGGGCAGTTTCACACTGCTGAGTGGTCTGACAAAGCTTGCAATACAAGTAGAGCTTCTGCAACCTCTGTGGTTTCTATCCCAGCTGTGCTTAGAGTAAACTCTGTGTAATTGATAGTCAAGCCTCTCGGCTATAATCATTTAAAACCCAGTCCCAATGTTCTTGTGTTTCCACATATTTGTATTGATGGCAAGCTGTTGTCTATCTGTTTGATCTTACTCTATTGTCTTGTTTGGCCTGCTTTTTTTCGGTTGACCTCATTGCCACTTGAAATGCAAAACATTTAGATTGCTGATGGTCTGTTTCTAGCAAGGTTAAAAAAGGAGAAATAACACCATATATTGACAGGATTGAGAACTGTATGTCACCCTTGTTTTCAGGTGGCTCTTGATGAACAGCCTGTTGTCACTACTAGAACCATTTTTTTCAAATGACAGTGGCAGTTGCCTTTTGCTGCTCACAGTGCTTAGGAAAGAGAGTTTCTGAGCCTTTACACAAAGATAAATGTATAGATGGTTTCTAAGGCACCTCTGTTGATGGTAATCCATTGAGATGAGGTTTCAAGACTACTACAAATTGTTTCATGACTGTCTCATGGCTCAGTATTGAGTGAGTAACATCACACTGTGTGACAGTGCAATAGAATACAAGGATCTAAATAGTCAGAATAGCAAAAAGCAATCTGAGGAAAAAGCAGCACATTTAATCACATTTCACTGAGTATTGAAATCAACTGAGTTGCTTTATAGAGCTTTCAAAGCACAAATAGCATGAATGTTGATCATTCAACTAGGCTTTTATTGGTAAAAATTAGTAATCAAGGGGTTTTTTTTCTATAGTTACAGGAATCGGCTTGTTTAACTGAATGTGATTTTTTGGTTGAGTGTTAGCACAGCTGAGATGGAGGGTTTATTTGTTTTTATAGCAGGGTTAGATGAAGTTAGTTATTTCACTTAACCTGTTTCTCAGTAGCTGAAGGCTTTTCTTAATTTTACAGATAACTTTTTCCTAATTTTACAGATCACTTTAATTACAGAAAAAATCATAGGTTTAATTAAAAATAATTAAAAAGAATAAAACTTCCTCTGCAGAAAAATACAATTCTATATCTGTTTTATAGTCAAGGAGCAGGTAGGGTGTTTTCTTTTGTTTGTTTCCTAGAAACATTCAAAACAACAAAACTTGACTGTTATCCTGTAATGTATTGCAAATAATACATTTCCTACAATGCTACTAAATACTTAACAATTATTCTCACAATTTCCAAAGAAATTTTATTTGTTATGGTTCTTTTGTGCTCACAGAAAAGTCTAATTCTCATGACCTGTGAATTTAAATGGCTTTTTATATTCTCCAGTTAAGCATTTGCCAACTTTTAATGACTTAATTTGCCTCTGATTAGCTTACTCTGTAAGATTTCACTTGTAAGCAAAATTACATTTTTAATTCAAAATGCATGCTATTGTGATACAGATAATCACAGGTCTGAATCCAGCATAGTTTTTTTTTCTTTCCCTGGTATCCAGATTTACAGCTTAGTAAAAATTCTGAACAAGTCTCTGCTTAGAAATTGTTTTAATTTGAAAACTTGAGAGGCATAATCCCATCCCCCTTCAGAATACATATACTACTGAAATTGCATATTTAGAGTTATGTTTTTCCTTTATTGGTTCCATTAATATTTATGAATAATGGCTTCCTATGTGGTAATCTAATTATTGTTTGAAATAATTGGGAAACTGGCCCATTGTCATAGATCAGGGAGGAAATTGATAAAACAAGGATAAAAGTGAATTATATGGGGAATGGGAGCCTAACTAGGAATATTGAGGTAATGGAATTGGTTAATTTCTGGTTGAAAACCAATGACATCTACACAGTGAGTCCTGTTGAGTAGTTTCCGTGATTTAGGAACGTTACTCCCCAATTCAGTGCCTCCATCAAGACTCTCCAAACCACACACTGCTCTCTCTCACTGCCCCTTCTCCCCTCCCCTTCCCAGCTGTGGTGGGATGGAGAGGACTACTGGAGGTAAGAAAGGCAAAGATCACGTGTTGAGATAAGAAAATTTTACTGGAAACAGCAGTGAGATAAGAAAACAAACAGTAACAGCAACCATGCTAATGACAGAGGGTTCCTGGCCAGAACCAGGACAGTAGTAGAACTTGCAGAAGATCTACTACCTGGGATATTTAAAACTAAGCAGGACAGACAGGAAAAAATGGACTGTGGGGAATTAGTTTTTCACTGGCAAAGGGGTGGACTAGTGACCTACTATCTCGTAAGTGCCTTTAAGTCTGTCTGAACAAATACTTGGAATTCTGTATGTGTTGTGGTCCCACTTGGTCTTCTTTTGTATCTGGCAGCAGGAGATCATTATCCTATGAAAGTGCTTGACAGTAAATGCTTCATTTTCAGTCTTTCTTAGTGGATAGTTAAATCTCAGTATATGTAGAGTCACATTGTGCCTACTTGTTTACTTCCAGTAGAGAGAAGGTGAGAACTCGGAAATCTACTTGTCCCGTGGATCACAAAAAACCCCTACAATCGGCCAGCAGCTCAGGGAGTTTCAAATGGTGCGAAGTAGGCAACAACTTCATTGATTTTTGACATTTTGAATTCTAATTTTTTGCATTTTGTGTCTTTTACAGACCATCTGAAAGGGAAGATAATCCAGAGGCAGATTCAGAGAGCAGCTCTAGGTAAGAGCATAAGGTTTCAGATAGAATAGGATACAACAGGGGCAACAAGCTCTCCCAGGGCTGAATCTGCTTGGGAGGCAGGTTGTATTTTCTATGACCGTTTTTGTCACAGTAGTTCTACAATAGTCCATGCCACAAAGAACATGGACTCTGTGAACTTTGCCTGAAATTTGACTCAAAAGGCATCTGATTTTATGTGTGGTGAGAAAAATAATATACAATTCTTACCAATTTGGGAGTTTGGTTTCTGATGAGTCTAATCTGAATTCCCATTAACAAACATTGATTTGTCCTGAGGCTAAGCTAGTAGCCATGTTGCCACAATCTAACATTCTTTTTAATTTTTCTCATTCCAAGGGAAACTGAAGGCATATACAGGTCATTTCTCTTGCATCTAGTTACAGAAGTTGAGAAGTTTTTTCTTGCAGTTTCTGTTGACACAGCTGTAAAGCTGAAAGTGTCTGTGTAAGTTGTTCACATAAGTGTAAAGTCATCCAAATTTGGTGTAAGATGCTTTAAGCTGACTCCACTGACATTGTACTGAAACAGCCTAGGAGTGTTCATAAGAGAATTCCACTTTTAGGACAGTAAACTTCAGCCAAAATTTGACGGAAAACTGCTGGGGCAATCACAGTTTAGATCCCCCCTCATTTAGATCCATAAAAGAATCCCAAAATGTGCCTTCATGGACCTACTTCACATAAAAGATGGAGCTAACTCAGACCAGATTGCAGCTGATATATGTATTTCTATGTATACATAACACAGAGAACATTTGTCTCTTAATAAGAGAGAGAAAATTTGGGGACTATCTTTTCTTCCAAAAGTCAGGCAAATAAGTTACTGCAGAATAACAAAATAGTTTCTCTTTCTAATTTACCCATGCATCACAAGCTTTGGTGATGATGTTATTGTTTCATACCGTTATAATTTTTTATTTTGATTTAAATCTCAGCACTAAAAATAATTTTGTCTATGTCAATAAAGCCTAGTCAAACTCAGTTGATTTTTATCAGTATGAGAAGGGCAAGTGAAGGAATTGCTGTTCTCTTCTTCCTGTTATCCAGTGACAGGACACGTGTGAAAGGTTCAAAGCTGCATCAGAGGAGGTTCAGACTTGATATTAGGAAAAGGTTACCAAGAACAGGCTTCCTAGACCAGTGATCAATGACCTGACTGTTTAGAAAGCATTTGAACACCCTGGTTTAATAGTAATATGCTTTCACTTTTGGTCAGCCCTGAAGAAGACTAGATGATTGTTATGAGTCTTGTCCAGCTCCTCCCCTCCCCTGCCCTCCCCTCCCCTTCCCTCTTCTGAAGTTCAATCTAAAGGTGCTATCTTCAGAATTACATGAAATTTTTTCTTTAATTCACTTCAAGTTTGAATACCATGTATTTAGTAATGTTTTTGCCACTTACAAGTTACATCAAGATGAATCATAGCAGTGCTTATTCAATGTTTTGAAAAATTAACTAATATATTCTGAAAGTGTGTTTCAATCTGAATGATGATATCTGGTCTTGTACACTGACTTTTTTACTACATAAAAAATTGTGTTTCAAATGCTGTTTTCAATAACTAAGCTGTTTCTCGTAACATAGGTAAGTATAATTTTTCATGTCCTTAGGAAATGCTGTAGTAGTGACTTTACCAGCTATACATTCATAGTGTGAATATCCTGTTAGTATTTTGCCTCATAGCAGGCAACCCATGTGGTTTCGCCTTTTGTTTGAGCATTGCTGTCTGCTTATTCTCGCTAAGTCTGGACTGCACAAAGTATTTTCCAGTATTTACATTATTATTTTAAATACTCTGGATATTTAGACTTAATGTTTATTCTATGAGTTGGGGAGTATTATTCGCCTGCCTGCCTGCCTTTAGAGATGAATGTCCTTTCAAAGAGTAACAAGTGTCAAGTCTCCCAGGAACTTCTTGATGATCAGAATGTCATCAAGATATTTTTAAATGAAAACTGCATGGTCAAAAGTCTAATTAGGAGTCTGTTGAAATCCCAGCATGAAATAAAACACACCATTTTTTCAACTAGAAACCAAGTTAACATCTTCCAGCTGCCTTTTTTTTTTTCCTCAACTTAAAGCATCTTATGGTTGAAACTCTTCAAGAAACTATTCTAGTTGGATTTTAAAGAGTGTAGATCTGTTTCCCTTATGGCTGTGCTTAGGATATGGATTTCTTTTTGAAGGAAAACACCACTACTTAGCCCATTGCTCTTAGCTATCTCTTTTAAAGCACCATATGCTGGGAGTTTAAAAAGGACACAAATAGATGGAAGGTGTCATTAGAGACAAAGGAAGCTCAAAGTTTGTCAGCACACCACCAGAAACATTGAATACTTTATGTAAATTTGCAGGGATTCATCTCAGTGTGCCTTTCATCTTTATTAACTGCAAAAAATACCTTATTATGCAAATAAATTATTTTAGTTATTTTTATTAAGATCTTTCAGAGTAACACACAACTGCATTTTTAGGCAGAATGCAAAGTTCCTTTTGCATGCCTAACTGCACTTTGAGGCAGTATTTAAAATGAAATAATGTGCACACTGCTTAAGTATTGACAGCAAAAACACTGTGTCACAAACATGCTTCTGGGTGGAAAAGATGGGAGAAAAGAGTGGAAAGAAAACCTTTCCCTGGGGTTTGCAGTGTTGTAGAAGAAAAGTTGGTATTTTATTTGATTCTAGTGAAGCATTATCTTACAATGCTTTAAAGTAGTATTTCTGTAAAATGTAGAGCTGGAGGGCAAAACCTTACTGCTTCTGAGGAGATTTGTTGGGAGTAAATTACTGTCCAACTCCATTGTCTCTGTAGAGCTACTTGAAATGGAAAAAAAAAAAAAAAATAGGACAAATGTGGGTCTTTGTAAGGAATTTGCATCCTTTGTACAGATTTCAATATTAAGGCACACTTTTATCAATATTTTATTAAAAAATCCCAACCAAACCAAACAAAAACCACTTGTTTTTCCAGGTTTTGTAACTTGAATTTTAGAAATAAGATGCTGTATTTCTGATGTTATTCAAAGAGCTGTTTCCAAGTTCTTTTTTAAGCAAAATTCCCTTGAAAAAGCTGATTCCTCATAAAAAATAAAATGACGAGGTGTGTCAGAAACAATAGATATGTTTGAATCCCTGAAAATGCATACCAGCATTTGATTTAGTGTGGCAAATGCCTAAGAGCAAAGATTTTGGCATGTTATTTTTATATTTGGATTTGTAACACGTATTTGTTTCAATAAAAAATAGGGATATTTTTCCTTATCTTTTTTCCCTCTACAGCTTTGCCTGTACCATCTTTTCCTGCATTTTCAAAACTAGGTGCCTGTTCTGAAGATACCAGTATCAGTCTGTGCCCTTTTTCTTTATCTGCTCCGTGTTTCTTTAGAGCATGTTTCATTCTGCTTACTTACCTTTCCTTGACTAGAAGTGAAAAAACATGGTCAACACAGAGTACAGCTGGGGCAGACAGTGCTGTGTAATGGATGCATCAGGGTACTCCTGCAGGAGTATTCCAGCCAGTCTTAGGAAAGGGTTTCAAGCAATGATTCCTCCAATGCTTGTGGTGCTGCCACTACCACATATCCAACACCTGATGGGATGCAAATACGTTGTCTGGCACATTTCTGCATATCAGAAGAGTTAAAATGGGGAACTGCTGCTCCCAGTTGTCCAGAGTGTTAGATCCCAGAATCACAGAATGATTTGGGTTAGAAAGGAAGTTTAATGATCATCCAGTTCATTCCTCCAGCCATGGGGAGGGACATCTTTCACTATATGAGGTTGCTCAAAGTTCCATCCAACCTGTCCTTGAACGCTTCCAATGTGGTTCATGCCACTAGAAATGCTGGTCCCCCACAGTTTGTACCTGCTCTGGATATAAGGTATGTTCAGGAAGTGTATGGTAGTCCTCTCTGCAACCATGGCAGCCTCTTACAGACATATAGAACATTAATTAGTCTAATAATTACAACTGTCTTGAACTCATCTGCTGTGATCTGTGTGAATGGAAAGCATACAGCACTTCCAAACTGCTGGTTTCTATCAGAGTTAATCTGTTATTTAAGTAAATCCATACTTAAATGAAATGGGCTTTGTTTCTTTCACTGCTTTACAAACTGTAACTGAGATGACATTTAGCTTTTTTCATATGAAGCAGAAGAGTCCTGATCTGTACTAATGCCATGAAATGAAGAGACACAAGTGTTTTCAATCACAAAATGACAGAAGCTGAGGAAACTGGCAGTTTGTGTTTTCCCACACAAATCCAGCATAGTCCATGGAGAATAATAGATGGCCTGTTTTAAGACTATCATTCTTGGTGCTCAAAAATGATATCTTATGTATGGGCTAAATAAAGCACTTTAGAGAAATAATCTGAAGTCCATAATTTCAAGGAGTTGGTTTGTTTGTTTTGGTTTTTTTTTGGTTGGTTAGTTTTTTCGTTTGGTTGGTTTTTTTTTTTTTTGCAAGAGATAAGGCAACATGTCCTCAGCGCTACCAGGCATCCAAGGGCTAAAATATGCCAAAGAGCAGTGTAGTCAGTCTGCAATAGCCTCAGAATATGGAAAAGATTTCTCTTAGGAATTCACAATTTTGATATTCACAGTGTTTCTATGTGTTATGTTCTTCTGTGTGCTTGAAATGTCAAGCAACAGGGGTGTTTTTGTAAAAGTTCTTGTGCATGCAGCACACTGATTTTATTCCTAGGGTGACCTCTAGTGGCATCAATGCCATTTTCTTTAGGGATGAGTTTAATTTCTTCAGTCTATTTCAAAGGAAATAGAAATTCTGAGTTCCAGAAAGCTGGTAAGATTGTGCCTGCTAAAAAGGATGTTGATTTTTCATTGTTTCTAAGACAAAGATACCAATAGTTAACTGGATGAAAATTCGAAACCAGTACCTCTTTGCCTTTTTTGAAGAGGTTTACTCTGCCAAAGATAGAGATGCTTTTGAATTTGCTTTGTACAATTATTGTAACATATTAGGTACTTTTAGAAATATTTACCAAATCAGTTTTTAATCAAATTCTTGAAACAGTTAGGGACAGTTAGTTTTGAAAACATATATGTAGTTGGATAGGACATTACAAGTATTAGACTTTATCCTGTGGTAAGTGTGAAGTCACACACCATAACAAACTTATTGTCTTGGTTTTGCATATTATTTTGTACTTCAAGTCAGCATAGATTATGGCTGAAACTACGAGCTCTTGAAGAGTTGTTTTTTTTTTTTTGTATCTACCAAGTTCTTCTGTAAAGATGATCACAATTGATAAAAAGCCATGGATTCAAAGCAGCAGCTAGACAAGCTGCAATGATTCCCTTGCCACAGTACTTGAGGTTTCTTCTCAGGTAATATGTTTTGGGTTTTCCCAGTATTACATAGAAATTAAGTTTTAAACTCTCGGAGTATGTTCTAATAAGAAGACACTTCTTACGCCTGTCCCTTGAGGCCTCAATCTCACACAGACCGACCTTTCCACGGGTTTCTCTTCAGTCCTTCTAGGGCATTTTGTAGGTTTTTTTTTTTTTCCTATATTTTCTCTACTACTCTTTTTAGCAGGTTTTACTATGTGCAATGCTAAATTCTAGAGGCAGGCATGAGTCTTCCCTTTCAGTTTGTCTTCAAGAAAGGGAATACTGATATTTACTGGAAGTCTTTGCAAATATGTCCTCCCGAACTGTCAGAGAAAATTCTGAGATTACTTGTGTGTTCCTATTAAGCTTCCCATATAACCCACTCAAATTCAGATATCAGATCTTGGAAAAGAGCAAAGACATTTTTGGATCTAGTGATATTTTTATTAGGAGTCGTGAACTTGTAGCACAGCTACCCAGTACTGAGTTTTATTGACACTGACTTTGGCATTTCACTGTTGTTGGAACAGCTTGCAGTCTCTCTAAGCTTTCTTGCAGTAAGTATTTCTTTTGAAACACTGAAAAGTTCCGTGTGAGTTGCATTATTATTTAGAAACTCCTTCTGGTGTCTAAGAAGTAAGCAAGACAGAATCTGGAGACGAAGCTTTCAATTCTCTAGTTTGATCTCTTAAATTAAGATAGTAAGATTCTGTGAGGGTAGGTACACATTGAAAAAGTCATCAAAGAAGTTTGCAGGATGTCTGTTCATGGAGTTTTCACAGTATGTCTGGACATAATCTGGTTCAGTTTTCACCCAACCTTGAGCAGTTTGAACCACACAGGTTTCCAAGATCCCTTCCAGCCAGAATGATTCTATGATTCTAAAACAGGACTTGAGGTGAAGTGAAACAAAAAATAAATCTGGTTCTACGCACACAGGCTACAGATTCTAAGCTTGTTTGCTTAACTTCAGTATATCTTTGAGTATCTCTCTCTCTTGGCTCTAAAAGGTTGGTAGAAAGTTTAACTAAGAATAATATGGAGTTTAAGGTGCTATAAGCTTCTTTCTTCTGGCCATGTCCAGTGGGTGTGTTGGGCAGCTTGACTAGTTCTGTTTCAGTCAAGCCTTCCTCCATGAAAGCTCTCTGTAATAAACAAAAATTCAGTAATCTAATGAACTGTAAACAACAAATGGAGCTCTTTCACATCTGTGTTTCTGTGAGTTTTTCAAGGTCAGACCTAGAACAGCAATTTCTATCTAGCTGATTATGTAAAGGACAGGACAAGGGGTGAGTGAGAAATAGCATAGCGAGTGTGATATCCAACATTTCAGAACAACCTGCAGGTCTGGTGAAAATCTTATGCCATTTTATTTTTTGCTGAAATAGCTAAAGGAAATTAATTCATTCCTTCTTTGCTGAAAAATGTTTGCATATTTGAGACCAAAATAAATAATGATTTGCAACAAGTAGCTAATAATATCTCACAAATGTGCAGAGGTTGCATATAACTTCTCCAAATAAGAATCTTGTCAATAAATTGTAATTGTTTCTGGATATGTCAGGATTGTCTCTTCTCAGTACAGTGTAATTCAGCCAACAGCTACCAGAACATCAAGCCCAATGTCCTTTCCTTCACGGGTCATAGGAAAGAACTGAATGATGAGAACTCCCCAAATACCTCTGTATTTCTTGTACCTTCTTGAGCTGGTAGCCCAGCACAGACAGCCCAGCTGTTCTGCGGCCGCAGCCAGCAGGTATGTGCATGGGAGGACCAGCAAAAGCATGGCACTCCATGTGGGATATGAGTGTGACCAGCAGGGACAGGGGGTCCCAAAACCATAATCTGGTCCCTACAACCGCCCAAGTTGCACATGGCCTTAATCTAACACGTGCCAGAACTCTGAACAACATCAAAATAAGTCTTCTCAAAGAATGACATTCGTGGTGACATGAAATCCTATAGTTGTAGTTTCAGAAATTTTCTGGAAAACTCATACATCATACCAACATTTTAAAAAGCATTTAGGAAACTGTTTTAGAGGACGAGTGGAGTAGTCATGTGGGAGAATGGAAACAAACCTTTCTGTAGTACTTTTGTCTTTATTGTACACCTAACTGACATGGGGTCTTAGTACATCTCTCTGCTATTTGCATAGAAAAAAAGCATCAGGTCTGTGATAGAGGAGCTTCAACCCAACACCTTTTGTCTTATTTGGGCCAAGAGTTAAACTAAATAATTTATAGTGCAACCCCATGCTCATAATGTATTGATTTCACCAATAATGTTTTGTCTTTCCTTTGTGCTTTTCATCTCCTCTACTTCTCTCTTACAGATTAAAGGACTTTTACTAATACCCTGTAGCAGAAAGATCAAAATTGTTCAGACTGGTACTACCATACACATTTGTTTGGTTAGTATTCACTTCTTGAATCAAGGTCAAAACCTCATTTATTGTCTAACTCAAAGTTACACATCAGTTTCATGGCCCATCTATACCTATACACAGCTGAAACAGAAGCAGTTAAGGATAAGCATGTATGCTTATTTTTCCTTAATATTCTTTCAAATGACATAGCTATAATTTAGTGTACAGTCCAGAATAAATGCTTCTGTGCATGGTCATGAGCATTTGTACTGATGACCACAGTCAGTTGTATGCAGAATGCAGGTAAAACACCCCTTATTTTTAGAAAATAAAAATTAGGCCTATTGAATTGATCCCACAGTTGCTGTATGTGTTGCATTCCTAAATGTGATCTGCAAGCACAGACTTTACTGCCCATGCCTGTGTATGTTGTTCATGCACAATAATCTGTGACATTCAGTGTGAATGCACCTTTAGCACCCTTAGGTATGTCTTCTTCTTAGGAAAGTTATGCTATATTCTTCTCAGTCAAGTTCTTCTCTTGACCAGGCATTACTTTACAACAGTTGTGGCGCTTATTGAACTGCAGTCTGGATATTGGGGGTGGTATATTCCTAATGTCTCATGTTTTTCATAAGCAACGGACTTCAGAAGAATTTTCCATCCTTGTCTTTCAAGAAGAGCATGACAAAGCTTAGAAAAGAGATTTTTTTTTTTTTCCATGAAAGCTCTTGGATTTTGTAGAAATGAATGCTTACAAAGCCTCAAACCTTATGGATGACAAACCACACCCCTTCTTGGGAGGCAGAGAAAGATCATTCAAACATACCAGGTACGGTTTTATCTAATATGATGAACAAGATAAATGATGCAACAGTAATCTCATGTAATCAAATGGTAAAAAGTATTCATTAAGTGTAGGCAAGAATCTGAGTTAGTAGGGGGTTCCTGGCTAAGACCCAGCTATGTTACTGTTCCACTAGATTAACTGGCATGTATGGAACATATTAAACTTGAAGCTGCTTTTTTTTTTCTCCAGTATATTTTACTTGTATATTTGGAAAGCAACAGAGAATTTTTAGCCATGATGGTTTCAGAAGCTTGCACGGCTTAAGTGCAGCTGACATGAAGGCAACGCCTTCTGTTTTGTATGCCATGTATTTTCAGGAAGAAAAATACAGATGACTAGTTTCAGAGAAGAAACTTGAGGGAATTGAAGTGTAAGTCTGTATTTAGGCAAAACAGCTCACTGAGATGGGAAATATAGCTCTACTTTCCAGGTGTGCATTGGAAGTTAGTTTGAGCCAGTATTGAGCCAGTAAAACAATAAGCAATGCAATGTTACAAAAAAAACCAAAACAAAACAAAAACAACAACAAAAAAGGCAGCATACCAATGGACCCTTTTACTAAATTCAGTGATTAAAATAAAAATGAAAATCAACAAAATACACGTCCTTAATCCTCTGTGCATCCATTTACTTGTAAAATGCTGAAAATAAGACAGTTTGTTTCAGTGTATTCTATGACAAACTGGCTGAAATTTAAAAAATCTATTAAATTAGGGTTAAGTGAATTGCTCTAAAACCCACAATATAAACTCATCCAAACATTAGGATATTTTCATCTTCTCCTGAGTTCATTGTGCCTACTCATCTTTGCTTTTGTATAAGGTACATATGTGGTGCCCAGTGACAAACATAGGCTGACATGGCCCAGGGGAAGCATAGGAAAGAAAAAGAGGAGAATTACTTGTAAGATTATGTTTAATAATGATAGATGGGTAGTTCTTTAAAAAAAAAAAAAAAAACAAGTTACAACATATGTTCCAGTTTGAAAGCACTAAAGCTCAAGTTTGCCAAAAGCTGCAAAGCAGATAAATAAAGCAGTAAATATACAAATGGGATACTGAAGTCAATTCTAACTTTGGTTACTTCAAGTGACTATAAATTTAAGCAGATAAACACAAGACTATCCAGTGAAAAAATGAAAATATTTGACTGCAAAAGTACAGCTGGAGGGCAGGGCACAATGTTATTTGAGGCACAAGACAATAAATCCCTAGGAGTTTGACTTCCAGGACACACTCAGGTTGAGAAATATATGAGCACCCCAGAGAGTATAAAGTTCAGGGTCACAGAGAGTTTCTTGCAAAATTTTCTGACGGTAGACAAGAGTCTGCCAGAATATTTCAGGTTGTTGCCAGCTTGCAGTAAGCTACGGTGATAACACTTGGTATCTCATGCTAGAAATAGTGTGTTTCATCCATGCTTTCCACGTGGCTTTGAAATAGTGATACAGTTAGCAGGTGCTACAATTTCTTTCTGGTACTGTGTGCTTTGATCATGTGGAATGTTGTAAAATTTACTACTTCCTGTACTCCAAAATTGGCCCTTTCATTAGAATAAAGTAATTATATCTTTGAATGCTTCTTACAATCTTCTTTATGGGAAATAAAAGCACCTAAAATTACAAACCTTTACCATATGAACTGTCAACTCATGCAGAGGTTACCTTCATCTCTAAGTAGGCAGCTGGTATCAATTGCATCCTGTGCTTCCCTTCACCAAATGGGTTGTATATGAAGATGAAGCAAAAATAATTAGCATGAAAGTAAGCATAAAATTTGCTAGCTATTTCCCTACCCAGTGTAGCACTGTCAGTCTCTTCTTTACATCATGTGGCTCAGTATTCTTAAAAAAGTCTTCACAACCTAGGATTCATAATTTTTGCCACTCAGCTGTATGCACAGTTATGTTAATGTAAAGAAACTAATACTCCTTATCAGTACATTGCTGACTGCTGCCAGAATAGTTCTGTTGTACAGAACTGGATGGAGGTATGCCAACAGAAACCCCTAGTATACACAGAGCCAATGTTTTCCTAAACATGCATGTCATACCTCTCCACACCCCTGAAACCTGGGGCTGCATTATCCAGGATTAAATTGCAGCAAATGCATTCATTGCCCAGGAGAAGTCACTGGGGCACCAAAAGTGCATGTGGTATTACACTCCAACTGAATGAAGTCATCTCAGCTGATGCACTAAAAGCATAGAGCTAAACTGTGCAGCTGAGTTTCATATGACAAACTGTCAATGAATTGAAAGTCAACCCTGACTGAACAAAGCACATATCAGTTTATGTTCTGTGCAGTTGCAGAAATTATATCTGATAGTTAATATTTTAGCAGTAGCATCTCTACTACATCTTTTAATGTATTGCAGATCTTTTCATGTATGTGGGCAAAAGCTGATGTCATGATTTTTCAGTGCTTCGTAATTTACATGTACTTTGTATATGTGTGGTTAATATACATTTTCTGTTTCTGCGTGGGAAGGCAGATATATACAATAAAAAGAAACTCTAGAGGAAAGAAAACCTGTAGCCAAAAGAAAGTAGTTTTTTCTTAGGTATCTAAGTTAAATTTGTGAGTAAATTTTTATACTTTTTATGTTTTACAGTCTGTTCATTCAGTGTCCCCCTAACATTATTTTAAAATAACTGATCCCGTGTACTGAAGAATACTAACATTAGGTATGAGATACAGTGAGCCAGTACCCTCTGCCTTAGCTTTCTTTCTTCAGCTGTAGCTGAGATTGCCTGGACTGGTAAGAGGAGAGTGGTGTGAGGCAGCAGAAGCCCAGGGGCAGAAAGAGGCCACTGCAGGGATTCAGGAAAGGGAAAGAGGAGGAGAGGGGAGAGCAGCAGTAGCAGGGAATGAGGAAAAGGCAGAAGCAGCAGGAAACATAAGTGTTGAAATACAGTCCACCAGACCTTAGATGTCTTTTTGCTTGGTACATCAGGAAAGAGCCATGATCCTTTGTATATATTAGAGTAGGTGTATTCCAAAAGGTCCAGTCTTTAGAGCAGAATGTTATTCAGTTCCCAAACACATTGCTGCAATGGGCAGGCATGACAAAAAGCTGAAATGGACTTTGCAATAGCTTGGGAAAAAACACTGGAGAACCTACAGAGCAGTTCCCCAGTAGGCATGTCCTGGACTTGACTTACTACTGGACTTCACCTAACACTGTGATCAGATCTCTTCTGCTTTTGTGACCCGAGCTCAGTGATGTGCACAGGGATGTGTAAGTTTTAGCCATTTATCTGATGCTATTTTTGCTGCTGGGGCCACACCAGCTTGCAGTATACTCTTCTCTTTCCATTCACAAAACTGTGCTGCTCATCTTGCCCACAGCTGTGCTTCTCTCTTTCATCACCAGCTAGGGATAATGGGCAGAGCTGTATTCATGGGTGAGGATGCTGGGACTTGTTTATGATAAAGGTTTTCATCTCATATAAAAGGCTTTATTATTATTTCTGAAGGTAATGTGCAACCAAATAATCCATTCTACAACATGTAATCAACAGAAAAAAAAATTCTTCTGCTGTTTTTATATACAAGTGACAAAATTTTGCCTAAGTTTGGCTGACCTTTCAAAGCTGACATAAAAATATTTTTCCAAGTACTAGATGTCCTAATAAACCAAGGAAGGAAAGCTATATTCTGGTCTCGTATGACTCTATAATAACTAGCAGAATCTGGTGATGTTTTCACATAGGGAAGTTCTCGCTTCAGAAACAGCATTAACATTTTAAGATGTTACTCTTTTCCACCCTGTATTGTTTCCCTTCTTTATAAGAGGCTGGAGCTGCTGCCTCCTGAACTCAGACACTGTCACAGATTGTGCAAATAGGACAAATGCACTTCAGTGTGCTCAGGAGAGTCCCCTTTAACCTGAAATTGGCTCACACTAGGTCTGGCTGGAATATTCATGGAAACATAATAAGGATTCTCACATGGTCTGTGAGCATGGCTCACTTGGGAGCCAGTAACTCCCTAAATCATTTCAGTTTGTTCCACAAGAGCACATTTCCCTCAGGCCTGGCTGCTGTGTATTCATAAAGTTCAGAAAAGCATGAAGCCTCAGGAGCTATGCAATGAGTGTCTCCCCACAAGTTCCCTCTGTAGCTCTGTGCTTTCCCACATTATGCCTTCTCTTGGGGATGAAACGTGACAAATCAGAAAATTCTCATCCCTTGTAATCATGGAAAGGTTTACTGCTTTCCTTAAAGGTTCTGGCACAGTTATGATGGCCTTTTCATTATCTCTTCTGTTCAGGTATAACTTGTTACACAATGCCACTGTTGTAGCTTCTCCTCTGCCATGATGTTTGCACCTCCTGCCTTGTGTGTTCACTTTAACATTTCAAACACTTTATATTTTTATCTTCTGAGGGTACCGTCCCCACCACAAATGTCTTCACCCTATCCTTCTTTTGTAGTCACATGCAGCAAAGTCTTTCAATGTATGAAATGAGACTTGTGCCTGGGCTTTGTCCACCTTGACTGTCAGTATTAACGTTTGAGCTAAGTAATGAAATAAAATGCTTTTCAACTTCATCTGTATTAAGCTATAGGGTGCTACTACAAAAGATTAATGGTTTCAGCTGGTGTGCTGACAGGTAGAGGGGTCATTGCTGCCCTCTTGTTCCAGACAGAATTCCTCTCCTTGCAGAGAGGGTGCACTCCTCAGGCCTTGCGACAGACTGACATAGAATTTATTTTCTTGCCAGAAATAAGAGTTGGGATGGAAACTTGCATGTATTGTACAGCAAGTCTTTTGTTTCTTTCATTTCTCTTGAGTTAAAAAGGTCAAACATGTTTTCTTGGGAACCTAAAACTCTTCTCATTCATCCTAGAAACAAACTGTTGTAACATTAGTAGGTAACTTTACATTTCCTTTCACCACTGAACATAGAAACCATGATGGAAAGACTGTTTTACCATCTCTCAGATGCAGAATAAGCATATTGTGTATTGCATGCTAACTAGCTCTGTTAAAGGATAGGGAAATCATGAGCTGCTTTCCTAGGCTAACTTAGGCTACTCTTAAGGTATTTCCTTAGTTCTTCTTTACCTTGAAAATTTTCTCACATAGTTTCAGTATGTTTTCCTTATTTATACTAATTATCTGAATTTATTGCTTACCAAAGTTAATTTCTCTTTGAAGAGCTACTGGTGTCTCTTCTTTTTGCACAACTTCTGGTCTTGTTTTTGTTGCCAAAACTGTTGTCAAAACTGGTTGAATGCATTTGATAGTGTTTTATGCCAAATATGAATGTTTAACTTGCTTCTATTTATATCTAAAATTAATATTCCAGTCTTTAATGAGGAAAAAACCCAATTATAAGCAATTTAATTCAAATCACTAGTTACTGACTGTGTCCTCTACTAAGTAAGGTCTAAATAAGGAATTTGAAGAAGCATTTCCAGGAGAGAGAAATGGTTAATGACGCCCATTTCATTAACTACCTCTTAAAAGCTAGTTTTTATTTTAGTTAGAAGTTGCTTCTTTGGACATCATACAGTCATTGCTTAAATCTGATAATTTCTCCTATAGCTGTTTCAAATCCTTCTGAAGGACTAACATTTGATCCAGTAGAAGAGAATCTTCGAATGCAAATTGAAGAAGAAAAAAAAAGGTATTACTTCTGCCTCAGATTTCTACCATCCTTCAGAAGATAAATTATACTGATAGTATATTCCAATTATAATTCTGCACACAGCTACCCTCAGGGTTTTCTCTGACATTTTAAAAATATCAGCTTTGTGGTTCACTAATAGTTCTTAAATTTGTGTATATGCTGTTGGTTTGTCTGTCTGATGCCACAGTAGATGAGAGAGGAAAATTTATGCTTGAGCTAAAGGTTAAAAATAAATAAAAACAGCTTAATGTCCTCCCTGAGGATTAGTGTTTGAAACTTGTTGTTTGAATCCAAATGTACTGCGAGCCTTTTGGGTTGATTCAGAAAAGTCATGCCTTTCTTGATCTAAAGAAAACCTTTAGGATACACAGGACTCACTCAGTGTAATTAATATGCAGAATACACTTTGGTTAACCAATCCTTGCTCTAATGTCACTGTAGCCAGGAGGATAACAAAAATAGATGCAAGGATATCAGTATGAAGTATTTTGCTAGCATTTATGTTATTCACAATCTCTGAGGAAACTTCTGGCTCTGTCATACTCCTGGTAAGTCTCCAAGTGTCTGATAGCCAAGAGAGTAATGAAGCTTCCATCTGAAAGGGGAATCAGTCTCAGCTCCTATCTGAATCCAAGATGACCAGTTTTTTATTAATGGTAACGTGCTGAGAATTCAAAAGAAATCATTTTCATAGTTGATTGAACATGTATTTTAATTGTTAATCAGTGTTGATCCCACTTGAATTTCACTAACTTCTTTATGAAATAAAAGGTTTGTGGAATAAGTTTCTTGCACTTACTGTCCAGTGAAGCTTCTATAAGATATGAGATGTTTCCTTCTAGCATCTCTCCGTGTCCTCTGCATCTCTGATTATTATATATTATTTTATAGTTTAAATCTCTAACTGTTCTAGGTAGGATAAATCTTTGTTCAGATAGATGTTGGAAAATCTATAATACAGTTTCTTCTTCTCATATTAGCTATAAAATAATCTACAGCCGCTTCAAAGGGCTGAAGGTAGAGATTGAGCACCTGCAGCTTCTTATGGAAAAAGTGAAGATGAAGCTGCAAAAAGACTTTGAAGTCTGGTGGTCTGAAGAGGCAAAAAAATTACAGGTGTGAAATCACTTTATATTTCTTCCATTCTCAACTAAATGTAACATTTTCAATAATTTCTTAAAGAAGTAGTTAATTGACTAGATACAAAGGAGTATGAAGGATGGGATTCAGGGTCTGGTTCACCTGTGCTTATGCCAATGTAAGTTGGACAAAGGTAATGTGAATTATACTTGTGTGAAGTGAAAAAAATCAAACAAACCCATTTTTTGCTGCTCTATTTTCTGTTTTTCATGTTCTCCCAAACAACTTGATTGCTAGGGAAGAATGGGCCCAAAATGCCAACAACTCTGAAGGAACATTATCAGATTGCAAAAAGTAATCTTTTACTGCTAGCAAAACTACAATTTCATCAAGTTTTTTGCAGTGAATAGTTCCTTTTTAGCTTCCTTTGTTTGCAAGGACTCCAGTAACCTTTCAGCTTCCCTAAGGTCCCAGAGGGCCAGCAGCTCCCAGCACAGAGTGTGTTTCCTCACTCTCTAGCTGAGCTCCACCAGTGTTTAAGCACAGAGTGCTCTAATGCAATGACTTGTGTAAAAATTAACTAAAGAGCTGTCATTTTAACCAGTGTATTAGAAGTCCATAGCACAGCCAGTTTGAAAACTGCACTCTACTGAAACAACATAGCTTTCTTATGCTCCCCTTCTGACACTTTTTTTAATGACTTGCAAGTAGTGATATAGCACCTCACAACAAAGCACTGCCATGAAACGTACATCAGCCTCATGAAGAAGAGTGCAGCCCATCCCATATCATTTATTATTAACTGGAAGAGAAGATTTACTCCTTAAGGAAAAGTTGTTATAAGCGAAGAAATGTTTAGCCCATATTTTGGTTAATTCGCATTAGAGAATGCTCTCTCAGAGTATAAATTTAAACTGTAATTTTAAGAAAAAAGCCTAAAATAAATACAGAACTTAACATGGGGAACTTAGTTATCCATACAGTGCCACCTAAGTAGCTTAGCTGCAAGATATCATTGCAAATACTTTTCCAGTTAAAATCCCTAACCATATTAGTGGCAAAGAGGATGATGTTTTACTCACCCTCCTGTCTAAATATTTAGGCTTTTCAAAGCACTGCAGGTAATATTCTTGAATTCACTGCAGCACATTTTTCTCTATCCCTTAACAGGAGAGGTCCAGGATTCAACCTCTCATGATTCATCAGTAGAAGATTAGAAAACTGGGAAACGTAATTGGGATTGATTTCTTAGATCTTGACCTATCTATACATCTGAGCTCCCTGAGAAACTCAAATCAGTGAACACATGCTGTTACATATTAAAAACCTGTAACTCGAGCTTAAAAATACTTGAACCAATCCTAAACACTTTTCTTTTTGTTCAGAAGTGTTTGTGCAAGTGGAGAAAATACCGTGTAATTCAGACTCTGTGTTTTCTGAATGAGTCTTTGCTTCCCTTGTTATTGCTGAAATTTATAGGCCAATATGAAGCACTCTAAAACAATCCTATCTTCATAATTTTGTTTTTCAATCTAAACCCAGCAGGAAAAGCCAGAGATGGTTACCTCACCAAATACTACCACTGTTTATCCACAGTTTATCAGATCCTCACTGCATCTATCAACTAACAGGTAAACTGTTTATTCTTCTCTTCCTTCCTTACATGTGAAAAAATGCAGTTTTAGTAAAAGTGCCGGTCTCCAGAATGCTTTTGCAAATGTCACGTTGAAACACTGTATTTTCAGTTACAACAGAAATGATTGTGTAGAAAATGAAATTTTATCAATCAGTTATTTGGAAGTCCTATTGAAGCTAACTTATTGTACCTCAGTTCTTTTGACTTGTTGGTCTTGGAACCTTGGAAACCTTTCTCTAGGGGTCCCATGACAGCTAAGAAAGGCAAGCCTGTTATCAGTCAGTTTTGCTGTATGAGGAGACTGTATCTTCTTTGAGATGTATGCAGGGGACTTCAAAAAAGATTTAAAAATTATTTCATATATATCCTGGGTAGATTTGCTACTGAAAAATGTCATGGTGCTACATTTATGCAGCATATTATTCCACAATGATATTATATTTCATATTGTAAGATGCAGGTGCATCATCTACAGTAGAAAAATGTTATCATCTTAGTTGTTTCATCAACAGTCACCTCTGATTTCAAAACCTCTAATTTAAATTTGCAGTAATAGATTTTTCATAACCATCAGGGAAAGTAGAGTGCAAGAAATCACATACGCACATGTGCACGTTTCCATATTCAAGGACAATAAATGGAGGTGTTCTCTCTCCTTCCTTCTTCCTTTCTCCCTCCCTCTTCCTCTTTCCCTCCTCACCTTTCTCTTGCTCTCTTTTTCTCCCTCTCTCTCCTCCTTCTCATTATACAATTACCATTTCTCTGAGTGGCTTTACCTACAATTTTATGACAATAGTCTGCACAAATGATGTTTCCTGCTTTTCAGCAAATATATCTCCTACATGCCATTAAATAATGAATACTGAATTTTCTTAAAACTGTAAAATATCTTCTATTTTAAACTTTCCTGTATCTGTAGTAAGTGCTTCATACTCAGTACAGAAAATGATAGACATAGTCCTCTAAAGTTGTCTGAGAAGACATTTTCAGATGTCTCAAACTGATGAAAACCAACTCCAGTCTTCTCTACTTTGCCTTGGTTCTTATTCTGTGTCCTCTCAGGCATTAATCGCTTTGCAGATGGTTGACAAGTTTTAGGCCTAATCTGTGCTGTTCATGTCTGGTCTCAGGCTGAAGGTTACTTGTCCCAAAGAAAAGCTGATGGAACAGAACGTTAAAGCATTTTTGGTCTAGCTTAGCACAAAGCCAAATTAGCTCAAGCAGTCCATGACTGTCACTCTCTTTAACTTTGTACTGTTCTTTGAACTAAGCACGTCTTGCACAACCTCTTTGCCCTGCTGATCTTAGGAACAACAAATTTCAGTTGGTGTGCTGATGTATTGCTTGGGAGAGCAATACCATTTGCAGTCTAATTAAAAATTCTAGAACTAAAAAGAACATATGGTAATGCCCAGGTACTTTCCAGTGCAATGGGAAACTGGCCTCCAGCAATGGTGAATCCTCCTTCCCCTGCCCTAGCTCAGAAACAAAATTGCATAACTAGTTTCTTTATGTTTTTTTAAGCTTTTCTATCAAATGCCTTTACTGTTCATGTTTATTACTGGAGGACAGGTCTAAGAAAAGTCCATCTGGCATTTTGACTAGAATGGGGAAAGGTGCATGGTTGCTTTCAGCTGCCAAGCTTACTTCAGAGTCCTGTACTGCCCCACATGATTTCCTGCAAAAAAGCAGATGTTCTTCACAGTGGACAGTTTCTCTGTGTCTAAGTAATGGGCATATTGACTGAGACTGACTGGATCATCCTTGCATACGTATCACAGACACAGAACATTCATCTTCTGGAACTAAAATTGTAGAGAGAGTTGGGATGAATGTAGTTTTATTTTCCCATCTCTTTCAATATTCTTGCAATAATCTTTAAAAGTCAAGTACTCTTTCCTTCCTATGGTTCTAGAATGTTGATCTTATGTTAGGCTGTTTAAATCTATTTTACTCAGGTACATTTCCAGTGGGATGTATATGGAAGTAGAAACACTGTTTCTGCTTTTTCTGAGGCAGGAGCTACAGGCTTAACATCCCACTGTGCATGAAAATTCACTTTTTCCCCTACCCGAGGCAATAACATTTTAGAGTAAAGGTTTCAAATTTCACAGACTTTAAAAGAATATAATAGTAGAATATTTATTTCCCAAGGATTTCCTTGACCCCAGCTGACACAGGAACTTTACTTACCAGTTCCCATAATTGTGTAGAATGAGTCCAGGCTACAGGCGCTTCTCTCAGTTACACAGTCCTGAGACACAAATGGCTCTTTTTTTCTAACTCACCTAAAAAATCAACAGTCTCTTTCTTTGGAATGATATTTTTACCTTCACCCAGCAGAATAACCAGCCACAAAAGCAAAAGTTGACATAAATTGTATTTGATAATATTTGATAATAATGCGGTATAAATAAAACCTGTTTCCAAGATGGAATTCAGTTAACAGGTGTGTTCAACAGATGCAAGATCTAAAACTTAGTAGGCTTTATGTCAGAAATATAAGATTGCTGTTGACAAAGTATGCAGTAAAACCATTCAGACAAACTCCCGAATGTGAATGGATGTAAATACAATCTTCAGGCTAGAAATAATAAATTATGTATCTCAGCATGCAAAGGATACAGGTATATTCCTAATCTTTCTTCAGATCTTTGTATGTGTTTGAACAAAGTCTTTTCATCAACTTCTAGTGCATGATTTGTGTGGATTGTTATTGTTTGACAGACCTTAGTCATGTTACCAGAGAAAATTAAGCCTTGGGAAGGTTCAAATTGTATTTTATACTAAGTTAATTTATAACTAGAATAACAGAGAAGGGAAGCCGGTAATCCTATTGAGGCTTAAGAAGGATGCACACATCTAAAAGGCACTTGATTCATAGCCAAACATGTCTCTTTTTTAATTGAAAGAAATGGCTGAATTGTTAAAGTGTCAAAATGAGTCTATGTTAATAAAAGAGTTGAATAGTGAGCATTTCTGCCTCAGTCAGTAAGATCTGAAAGTTTGTGGTGCTACCTGCAACTCATACTGTATATATGATTATGTCTCTTAATGGATTCCTCTCAAGTCTGCAAAAAGTCTGAAAATGCATGTTGGGTTCAGCACTCCATGTGTGCTCCACACATCCAGAATTCAAGCACAGCCTTTTGTTCTTCCTCATAGTCTCTCCTACAACAGCTTTCATTTAAAGAATTTATCAGATCCTTGTCTATTCAAATTACTTCTCTCACTGAACATTTTGTTTCAGTAGTTTTGAACTGTTCTTGTATTCCCTTTGAATAAAATAAATGTTAGACAGTTATTCAAATCTTATAAAAATTTTGGGTTTTCTTCTTTCAGAAGGAATGCATTCCTTTTTATCTCAGTCAAATCTTTCTTTACCTCACTCATTTCCTTTTACTGAATCTCATTTGTCCTATTCCAGCAAGCCTCACAGTATGTTCGATCTCAGACTCCTTGGCTGTCCTGTTTCTTATTCAAAATTTTCCTGGCACTTTAAATTCCCTTGGAGACATTTTCAAACAACTCTTCATGTTCTCTGATGATTTTTAGCATCAGATTTTTTTTAACAATTATTGTCCTGGATTGCAAAATTTACTCTGTATATTAAGGCTATGTGAAATAAAGTCAATGTTTACATATTTTACAGCGTTTTCTGTCTAATCATTTTTTATTCCTGCCAATTTTCTGCAGTGTTACATAATGATATAACATAATCTGGGAATAACATCATCAATTAGTGACATTTGAAAGGTTTTCACATTCTTTGGTAACAACTGGAACAATTTATCTATGAATTTGCAAGTTAGGCCAAATTTAATTTTGTAGCCAACTACTAAAATGCACAGCTTTTAAGCAGCTTGAATCTTTCCTGTCTGTACACTGAACATCTGTTCCCATCATGTCCAAAGCTCAGATAACTGGAGAACTGCAGCTGAGGTTTTTTAAACATTACAGAGGTTGCACACTTTGAAACTTTTCACTTTTCATTTTAATTTATCTGATTTTCCATTATTTTTCAGCTAGCAAATTAAGGATTCACACTATGACATGCATCATCTCTCCAGCTCCTCTACCCCATGTACTTGATGGAGCTGATCAGTCCATGGATCAGTTGTCTCTGGTCCTTGGGTTGCTGCAGCAAGGGAAACACTGCTGCAACACTGTGTACATCTCTATGACCACTGCCCCATGCCTGACTGAGAAATACACCCCAACAGAGGAGTCCCCCCTTCCCCTAAAAAAAAGCAAGTTACCCACTGAGTGAAACTTCAGGTACTAGGTTATAAAAACAAACAGATATATAAAGTGGACAGACTACCTTTAATCTCCAGAAAAAGCAGGGATTTTGCTGAAGGTGTCAGGAAACAGACTTTGAGATTTCTTAAATTCAACTCAAGGGAAAATCAGACAGATTCAGAATGAAAATGGAAATTATACACTGTCAAAACAAGCTGAATAATGTTACAGGTTAAAGCTTAGGAGACAGACAAAGAGACAGGACTTACATACCGTGTACGTCCACTCAAATCCAAAATGTGATCTGTTTGCACATTACAGAAATGTAGAATGGTACCTCTGGAGCTCTCTAGACCAACCCCTTGCTTGAAGAAGACCTTCATCACACTAAAGCATGTCAGGCATGGTTTTGTTTGGTTTTGTTGAGCATCCTGAGATGTCCAGTCCTTCAGGCTGGACACAAAGAGGGGTACCCTTACCCCCACCCTATGCAGGCGTAATGACTTTCCATTAAATTTAGAGAATTACTACAGCATTTCTCAAGTTTTTGCATCACTGGAACAGCATCTAACACTCAGATGAAGAAGGAGAGTCCCGACTTGTAAGAACAGGCTAGGAACAGTTTGCATCTGAGCTTACAATCCACTGCGCATCAAAATTACACTCTATTGTCCTCTTATGATTCAACTTATCTTGCAATGCCATTATCCGAGCTTCCGTATGAAGGATGCAAGTTATCCCCATACAGACCATCCCTCTAGCCTAGGAATTAGAGAAATCTCTAGGATATATAAAACATGGATTTGAGTTGTGCCAAACTGAGGGACTCATTTGCTAGATTAGTACACTAATTGTTAACTTCTCATGTGGAAACAGATCTTTGACTCATTTTGAAAAGTAGTTATAAGCTTCCTTATAAATTTCCTTAACTTGCAGTAGAACAGTTTGCGTCCCACAATATACCACATGCACAGGATAGGAGGTTAAGGTCCATCTCTAAGCACAGTAATGCTAATTTCCTGATTCTGGGCACCATCTCAATCTGAGTGGGTTTTTTAATATCGCTTTCCTTGGGTGCCAAATTCTCTCAGAGCACCCTAAGGCAAGTTTTGCCATATTGTTACTGGGTTCAGGAATCCACTTGAAAGTGACATCCCTAGAGCTCCAACCCCACCCCACCTGTAGTATATAAATTTTTTAAATCAATCTGAATCTAAATCCCCTTTAAAATGGAGATTTAACAATTTTGGATAATAATTTTATTTTCATTTCTATGGGAAAAAAAAGTAGTTCAAGCATATAAAGTACTGCAGCTTAAAAATAAAATACTTCAGCTGACTCACAGTGTTTGTAAAATTCTATATTTTGTGCATGGCAAAGAGAAAGCAAAGATGCTTATTTCAATGAAAAGAAAGTGATGAAAAAGAATGATGTTAAGTCATATTACGTTTGTTGTAGGCTAAGAATAGAGTCAGGGATGGTTGCTAAGGTTCAGTTGATGTGTAGCGATTTATTAAACTACAGTTATATGACTTGGATGCCTCAGTATCTCAGGGCACAGACACAGAGGCCTTTTAGAAAACTGAATTTAAAACACTAAATCACTTCATTTGTAAGAACTGCCGAATCAATGGAAAAAATGTTCAGGAAATCCTAAAGCAGAATGACGATATGAGGTTCCCAGATATTGTTAAACCACATAGTAGGTAATAACATCACACATCCTTTCTAGCTCTTGTAATATGTAGGTGTAATAAAGTACAGAATATTATTAACATTAAATACGATATTGCTTTAGTTGAATTAGGCAGGTGTGAATGGTGTGGGACTCGAGGAGTTAAAGAGAATCATTCAGCAAACCTGGAACTGTTCAGCTGAAAATGACTTATACTCCTGGGCACAATATCTTCTGCAAAACTGAACCTGGCACAGTGTAATACAGTAAAAGTTTAGTAATAAATTTCTTTCCCTTTTCAAGTTCTCTGCCAGAAATATCAATTCCTCAGCCAACAATGAACAAACTACTGCAGAGTTAGAAAAGCAAGAACTTGCCAATCCTGCCATCTACTGGAAAAACCCTTACACTGAGTAATTCAGTTTTTCCACTTTAAGATTGGCACCGGATCTGGCAGTATATGCAACCCCCAGGAAAAGGAGAGAGTCCCTTGATATCCAGTGGCAGAAAACTGCCTCCCTAACAGTGAGATTCCTTGATAATGACATCTGCAGGGCCAGGAATGCACAGCAGCTGTTTGTAATATATTTGGCTATCATCAACAAGCCCCATCCCAAAGTCCTCACTGAGTTTTTATCCAGTCTCTCACTGATTTTGGTAATAATTTTGCCTGACTAAAGAAAGAATGGAAAATGAGCTAAGGCCTCACTTGGCTTATAGTCAGTTTAGGAACTAAATATGCCATTACAAACTGTACATCGGATACATCAAAGTGCTTTACAAGCCTGGCTTAGAAAGCAAATACAAGAAGTATAATTTTTATGAAGTTATTTGTCATTCTTTCATAGCCACATTCTCTACACGAACATAATCATCATATGGATTAAACTGAAAATCTTCTTCCATTAAACAAGTGTTTTATATAGTTTTTAAAAAATCTTGAAAAAATCTTCTTTGTAGTTACTCAGCGTATATATTAATATTGCCTACACAAGGGCTATAGTCTTTTCTTAACTTCCTTCATTTTCTTTCATTTCTTCATTTCCCATCCCAGTTTTTCAGACACCACAAGAGACAGCCCTTATGAAGATCCAGCTGTGAAAAACAATTCAATCACTTTCGGTAACCCAACTTTAAAAACAAGGTAAGAACTGTACCTGGGCTACTCAGAGGAAAAAACAAGTACAAAATAATGTAATGCCTTGACAATCCTCCATCACTATTTAAAAACAGTCTCCTTGAAATACAAAAAAAAAAAACAAACAAAAAAAAAAATTGCAAATTTTCCTCCAACTTCCAAAATAACTGCAGGCTGCCACATAGCTTTAGACCAACCTGCTGCATCATCAGCATTACAGAGGTGGTTTCATGTTTGGCCTGAGGCTTTTTTCTCTACAAGCTTATGAATCTTCATGACTCTGTCTTCTCAGCCTTCTCAGAGAAAGGGAGTCTGAAAGAGTAAATAAAAACATTTGAAAAGAAGATAAATCAGAGTGTGTACGTATTGCAGAACTGTAGAATGCAGGAACTAGGCAGAAATTTTTTTCATACTTGTGATTTTGTCCTTAAAATATTTTTAATCTCCCTCCCACAAATCATTCTATTAAAATAAAATGGCAACAGTTTCAGGTTTGGCAAAGGTTATATGTCATGTTTTCTCAAAAGAGGTGCCACTTTGTGAAAATTAGCTTAGTAGGTTAACAGAAACTACTGATTTTTTCAGCTTCCTTATTTTTTCTAGTGTGTTTATTTCCACATTCTTTTCTCCCACTGAAACATTATGCCAAGTCACTCTACTTCCAGAAGTTATATTCTTATTGTGCTCAACAGTTCTGGCCGTTAACGCCCTTAGGAAAATATAGTCAAGCTACTATTTTTCCTACTGCGTTAGTAAGAACAAAGCACAAGGGGTTTTTTTCTTTCTTTTTCCAAAACAATCCACTTCTAGGATAGAAAAAAGTCACAGAAAATTTCATCCTCCAAAACCTAATGTTTTAAATTGCATTTGGGTTTAAGAAAAGCAGAAGAAAAATAGAAACTAAAGTGGAATTTAGAGAATGCCTTCTCAAATATATTGTGGGGTTTTATTTTTTATTTTGTTGCTAAATAAATGAAAATCAATCGAGAATAGTCCTTTATTGGTGTTCTGTGATCACCTTGTAAATTACATAAAAATAGAGGAGTTTTAAGTTCAGAGTAATTTCTTCTTTTTTTTTCCATTTTGGTTCACTGAGAACTTACTTAGTAGCACAAAGATAAGGATATTAGACTGCTGTATATGTCAGTCACACAAACCTTCTACTGCTACAGTCAGTAAGGAACAGTGAAAATAAATATAATTACAGAGGTAAGATATGTTAAAAAAAGGTTTTCTCTTCAGTTCCACTTGTCCTTCTGTATTGTAGTTTTTTGTCACTGTATCTCTCATCTCCCCATTAGTGCTTAATCTTTAAACAACGTTAAAGATGCAGGTGAACATTCTTAGCTTTCTCAGCTGGTGAGGACAGCTTCATTGTATTACATCATCTCACACCACCAGAGGATCTATCAAAAGCAGTGGTGGGTCAATGATTTCACTGCATAGATACAAGAGTTCAGCTGGAACTGGAGACTCAGCAGCACAAAGGATTTGTGTCTGTCAGGAAATGTCCTGAATACCACGTGATTGTTTACTTCTGTATATGTATGAAAACTTAATTCCCCCACAGTAGGCAAAAATTCTATTGATCTGTTCAAATGTATAGCAGCCTGCAGTAAGCAAACACATGGCATAGTCACATCCATCATTTCACTGGTAAGCTCACTACGTTAAGCTTTTCCACTTGGAAGTAAGTCTTTGACTCAGCAGTACAATATTTTTAACCCTTTGTGAGAGGTCTATAGCTGATAAGCATGTAGCCTTTGCACACTGAAGAGATAGTGGCTAATCTTAGGAACCTGCATAAGACCATTAAGAAGTCCTAAGATCAATTCTCAGCTAACCTGTGCCACATCTAACAGTGCATCTAAAAAAAAAAAAAATCCTTCATGATGAAAAAAGAGGAGACAAAAAATAACCTTCTTACTCACTTGAGTCCACAGGTATACTTTCTTATTTCAGGACCCCACCAAGTTCAAGTACATCTATTCCTCTGACTGGAGACAGCCAGGCTGATGCTGACATCCTAGCTTTCATTAAAGCAAGGCAGAACATCCTGCAAAAGAAAGGTAAGTCCTGCCAAAAAATAGGAAGCCAAACCAAAATCTCCAGTACAGCATTTTAAAGGCAAAATAGCTTTAGTCCACATTATACTGACACAAGTGAGAACTGATTCTAGCTTCAGTTATATTACATTGTGTTCTCAGCCATTCTAAACACTTGAGGTTCTTCACATGTACTTCTTTAGTAGCTCAGTGCTGCAATGCAAAACTGTGAAGGCTCTCTGTTTTACTCAGCCACCATCAGTGAACTGTCTGCGGCATGCATGGCTGTGCAACCTGCATATCATATTATTTTACCCTTAAGTAAATGCATTTGAATGCATTTCAATGAATGGTTTCTTGAGATTAAAATATTTCCAAATATTTCTGTATAGATTTTCTTGAAACTATCTGTCCTGGTTTTCATCTGGTACAAATTTAATTGTAGCAGTTGACACCAAATAAGGATTACTCAAATGATTGTACTGTACCCTACCTCAGGAGGCAGACTGGCCACTGTGCCTAGTAGAGAGTATGTCCTTAACAGGTATTTCACTATATCAAGGTCTAATGAAACTTTCTATGAGTACCTGTCATCAAATCAGGTACCGAGAGCAATCATAGGAAGGTAAGAAAGTTCACTCTGGAGTAGATAAGTAAAATTGGCAGGAAGCAGAAAGCAATAAATAAACAACAGTGGCACTGCAAGGTAGCCTAAAAGTAATTTATCATGATAAAGAAAAATGACCTGTGCTTTTTTTTTTCCTGAATAATAGTTTTTAGTGGCAGCAACCAATTAGACAGAATATGAGCGTGTTAGTGGTTACTGAAGCAATAACTTTCCATCAGCACTTTGGTGCTAGCGACAGCATTTTTCAACAAGCTATCAGCACCTGGCAGATGGTGTTAGCTCTGTCACAAAGTGGGGCTTTGGTATCACACTGCTTATCAGAAAACTGTCAGGTAAACACACACTGGCTGAAAATCAGCCTCCCTACACTCATCCAATGCAAACATTTAGCACGCTTAGGCTTTGGGATCCCTTTTGTCTTTATTTTGAAAAGCTGTTGTTAGGTTTCTTCTGCAAATGAAATTAAGCTGGATTTATAAGCAGCTCATCAGAAGAAGGTTAGAGATAAATGTCTCACAACAAACCTTTCAGGCCTTCAGAAGGTCCAAATCTGACTCAATCTGTGACATAGAGTCATGTAATTAACAAGAGCACCTCTTATCCTATGATCATCTCCTGAATCATGCCATATCAAGAATATGTCTCTCAAATGCCTTTTCCAGCCTGATTGTTTTCAGATGATGCTATTACCTGGCATCATCCATCAGTTTCAGCAGGGATTAGGCATTATCAACATTGACAACTATTCAGACCCTAGGTTATAAAAGGTATTCTTGCAGAACAAAGGAGAGTCAACACTTCTAAAATTGTTCTGAAGTTCAGTTAAATGAGATGAGCTGCCCTGAGTAGATGAAAAAGGAATGGAGTAGCACTTGATCATCCTGGGAGTGCAGGGCTGGATGACTCAACCAACCGCTAAGCATAGGCAGGAGAACAAAAATGTAAAGAGACTCTGTCAGTTCAACAAACGTGTAGGGACCTGATGTACAATAGACAAGAGACAGCTCAGCAGCAAGTTTTGAGAAGGATTTAGAGTCAACTTAGCAGATAAAAGAAGGCTTTTCATCCTTGTGAGGAAAGGGAAGACCTTCCAGATGTGAGAGATGGAGCCACTGGTAACAGGAACCATTGAGCAAATAAAGTTTGTAAATTCTAATTTAGCAAGATGAAGCAGGAGAACTGGAGGGTTTTCTTTTAGGGGTCAGGGATGGGGTCTATGATGTCCCTATTCCTGCCCCTAGAAAGAAAAGCTTTCAGATGTAAAGTAGAGTTAGGTAGAGAGGAAGAGAAGAAGAAGAATGTACTCTCTCTTCAAACTTCAGGGGAAAAACACTATCTGTTATCAGTCACGTAACTTTTCCTCAAGAAATTTCAAACATACACAAAATAAAGCAAAGAGAAATTATTTGCCCAGAGCTGTTAAGCTGAGTCAGACACTTTCACACAGAATCTTGAGTGCTGAGTCCCAGTTCAGTGCTCTGTTGCTTCCTTACTAAACTCTCTGCAACTGAGATGTTCAACAATCCTTTCTACATTTGCATGCAAATGTATTCGCTCTCTGCATGACTGTTACACACACAGCGCCCTGCAGGAAACAACATGAGGAAGCACAAGGTCAGCCAAACCAAAGTTTGCTGGGCTTAAAAAATGTCAACATCCTTACTCTTTCCTTTATTGATCCTGACCCTTTCAAACTGTTATATCAGTATCTTAGAAGCAAACTGAGGGGTCTACTATACATTAGATGAGAAGGGGAAAAAAAAATAAATGTGCGCAGAAGCCAACAGAGTGGAAAATAAGTTTCATAAATAGAAAGCATGGGAATGCTCATGATTATCCTTAGTGACAGTAATGCAGGGGTGGGAATGAGAGGTCTCAGTAAAGATTACCTCAGGGATTGTAGGTTATTACCATTTGCTTTCTAAACAGAGCGGAATTAAAGCAGATACATTCACAGGGCCTTGCTGGGATTGTTAAAGCATTGTAATGAATACATTGGAAAGCTTTTTAGAAAAGGGCTACTCTGCAAACATGCTTTTGATGCCATGTTCAGTCTTGGCGTAGAGAAAAGAAAATGCAGAAGGGTAGATGAATGATTTTTGTGTCTTAAAGGATTTTTTTTTCTTTCTTTTGTTTTGTTTTGTTTCTGAAGTTTGTTTTAAAACTGACAATGCTACCTGAAATGTAGTCTTATGTATTTCTTTATCTCCTTTCAGGCTTGGGGAACAAATGAAATTCTTGCCACAGTCCACTGTTTCCTTTTAGAAACAGTGAAAGACCTTTATTCTTTCCCTTCCTCCTCTGTTTAGAAACAGGTACAAGTAAGTACTTCAGATGTACAAATTTACTTGGTAAAGGTATAGAAATTATTTGTCTTTGACAGCAAAATCCATTTCTCTGACAATAGATATTTGAGTATTTGCACTCAGTATCTTCATCTTGCATTAAGATTAACAAAACTGAAACAACTAATCAGAAGTTTGCCAAACATGTTTGTTTATGAGAATTCAGTGTACGTTTCTAAATGTTAAAATTATCTAATGTATTAATGCTCTTATACACCTTTAATCTGGGAAACACTTATTACAACTGATAGGGGGGTTTTGCATTGATTTGCATAAGGCTTTATTAATTATACCTATTGAACATCAAGATATATCCATTCAATAATAGTAGTCATCTGGGTTATAAAATTCCATAAAATTTCATTTGAGATTTTGCCCCCTAAGGAATAACAATTTTCGTATTAGATTATCAGAATACTGAGATTGCACTGTATTATAAAAACAAATTTATTTTAGAAAGTAATTCTAGAGTTCAACATTTCCCAACTGTTTTCTTTTTATTTGAATGGATTAAATGTTGTGCAAAATGCACACCTTCCCAGAATATACAGGTTTCAGAAAAAACAAGCACACTTAATAGGCTTTAAATATAACAAGGCCAATACTTCTGAAACACCAACAAGATGTGAAAATTTAAATGCATTTATCTTATATACAGTGTAAGTTCACTACTAACTCAGCACTATTTTATTGCATAATAACCAGTTTTGAAACAATTTGTTTTACACACCAAATTAAAATCAAAAAATGCAATGCAAAGTACAGTCTATTTCTCTGAGATATACATACTACCATATTGAAGCTGTCACTTTTTATGCTAGTGATAATATTATAGTCATGCATTTAGAAGCATATGGGTTGTTCACATAAAAATAAAACAATACATTGGCAGAAGTCACATATTCTCAAGGATGTCTATTTCTTTAAATTGCTGATAATTCTTTGTCAAATTCATAATTATACAGAAGGACATGGTGAATTGCTGTGTTCAAACCTACAGAAGATATATGTTTGCCAAATTAACAACTAATATGCAATCAATTTAAAAATATTAAAGTTATACCTTTTCTGCATTTTAATTTTCTACAAAAGTCAACACAGATACCATATAAACTCATAAGCTTTAGCAGACGTTCGTATGTGCAAACTGAGATAAAAGTCAGATCTACTCTTGCTTTGAGAAGAGTTCAAGGATTTGGTCAGAAGTGGAAAAATCCACAGGCCTTCCCCCTTTTATATGTCTGCTTTGTTGGAGATTATATTAAAATGTCCTTCTTCCAGAATTTTTATTTGTCATTATTTTTCTTCTTCTCACTCTGTTATATATAAACACTGTATTAAATATACAATATATCATTGTTCATAGAGCTTTGTTAAGGAGAGCAGGGCCACATTCCTGCTTCCATCTAGCCGTGCTAACTGGAGAAGAGCCTCAGGTTCCAAAATGTTGCTGGGTGAAGCAACTGTCTTTTTTTGTTTCCAGTAAAATACCCATTGCGGTGAATTTATTTGCAGGTAGCTAAAAGGGAATCACTGATCCAAAATCTCCTTCACTTTGACATTGAAGCATTTCCAATAGCTTTAAGTACCTGGTTAAAAGAAGGATCTCCGTGCTATCTTCATATGGGTTATGTGATGCTGATATTACTTGATGATTCAGTGTTCTGTTCTCAGTTTGCCACACATCTTACTCACAAAGAGAAAATAATTCCTTACTCTTCTGTTTCAAAATTCTTTAGCCTTTTTTTACGTTGTTGTAAATTTGGTGTGAAATTCAATCACTGTCAACAAAGTAGTACCTGATTGGCAACATGGTCTAAGATTAAGATTATACCAGACACTTAAGATCTTGGACAAAAGTGCATCCAGTAATAGAAACCCATATAAATATATAAAACCAGATAAATAGAAAGTCTTTCTTGCATCTTTCGAAAATTTTCCTAAGATCATATGGAAAGAAAAGATTGCTCATTTAGTAAATAATAGTCTGAAGATATAAAGCATTCTCTTTTTTTAAAAACTGCCTTTTCTCTTCCAAAATTGCCTTTTGTGTTCACAGGAAAATTCAGGTTGGAAATTATCTTAGCAGGTCTTTAATCCCACCTCTTCCTCAAACGAACATCAGTTACGAGATCAAACCAAGCTGCTGAGGGCTTTGTTCAGTGTGGTCTTGCAAACCTCCAAGAATGGAGACTGCATAACCTTTCTAGGGAATTCATTCCAATGTTTGACTGTCATGGTGACGAAAAGGTTGTCCCTTATGTCCAGCCCGAACTTTTCTTTTTGTCATAATCTCTCTTCCTCTCACAAGCCACACTGTGAAAAGCCTGGCTTTGGCTTTGAGTGGCCTTCTCTGGGGTGCTGGAGGGCTTCTGGATCTCTTCCCTACGTCTATGTGGCTTTGTGAAAGCATTTATTGCTTCAAGAAATTTTTGTTGGCCACAGACAAACAAAGTTCCTTTTTTCAATAATCTCTCTTCGTATAACTTCAAGATTAATTTGAAATAACCCAAGCACTTACTACATTGAAGAAACAACTGGAGGCCCACATTTATCCTGGCCTTGAATCCTCCCTAAGCCACCTGTAAAACAGCATTACTAAGCACGGAGATCCTCATGCACATCTCACTCCAGTAAATTCACATGATATCTAGTTGGGTTTGATTCAATGTTCATATGGTAAATACAATTTATTTATTATCTGCAACCAGAATAAATCCAAATATCTTTTTTTTCTTTTTTTTGGTGGAGATTTCTTGAGGAAGTAGCTCTGGAGTGCTAGATTCCATACAGATATTTCTGGCATTAATTGATGCCACACATTGTGGATCATCTCATCTTTTATTTCAACACATTTCCAATCTTCTATATAGTTAATTTCAGAAGAAGATACTCGTCCTCTGGTGTGTTACAGCACTGTAGTTTCTGAGAGGGTCAAAATGTGACTCAGAGTTATAATAAAGGCCCAGGGGTCTGTTCTCGTTTATGGTGAATCTGCCAGGGTTCTGTACACAGTCTGAACCTGCGTTAGTGAAACCCTTGAGCTAACCTGGTTTTGGCTTGGGCATGTCACTACTTCCTGGCCACTGCAGCTTTCCAGAGAGCTCCAAGAAAAAAATGACATAACCTTATGTTGAGTTTCTCTTTCCTGGAAGATCGACATGCCCTAATTCAATTTCCCTCTGTCGCTCCTGTGTTTTTAAAGAAAGAGGTAATGAGGTTCACATGTGTAACAGAGTAAGTATATAATGTCATATATACTTACCTGCTTTAATCAATCACAGGATGCAAATATTTTATGTCAGTAGCATAAACTGAGAGCACTTCAACATAATAAAATGTTAAGATCTTGTAAATATTGCCTGCACCAAACATGCAGCTGGTGAATATGGATGCCAAGAAGATGAACACCTGGGAATGCCTTGTTACATAAAGCATATTTGGTAGCTCTATATAGAATTTGTTTCTGTTTTCAAAGTGCATTTTTAATAACCACAGCAATCAAACTTCTGGTTTTATATTATTTCATATTAATCACTTTTATTGTTGCTTTAATCAATGTTAAATGATCTTTTTCAGTTTTTTTATGTTTCACTTCCTGCAATGTTTGCTTTGAAAACCTCACCCATAAGACAAGCAAAGTAAACTGAATATTTAGAGTGGTTACCATCCATGCCTTGATTTGACACCACCACAATAAAAATGAAGTTTCCTTTTCTCTTTTCCTTGAGGAAAAGCTCAAGAGTGGCACCTGAGAAAGGTTACCTTCTGTTCATTTTAGGGGGCAGCTGCAGTGCTTCATTTGACACAAACAGTGAACTAAACAAATACTTGTATCTGTGGACCAACAGTGGATTTACTCAAATGCATTTATACAGATAAAGAACAGAAACAAGATATACCTGCAATACAATAATTACAGAATTCAAGGAATCCTTTTTTCCTTCCTGTGGAATCTGAGAAAAATATTGTTGAAATCCTAAAATTCTTTTTAATACTTATCTGAAAATGCTTCATGTTTTCACCTATGTGAACATAAATCGGGAAGTCAAAATGATTGGTTTAAATTTGAAGTGAGAACAAAATCAGAAGCAGAAAATTGCCACATGGCAGTGTCATGCCTAAAGAAATGCAATGGTTCTCATATTTATATTTCATATGGTTCTAAAATAATTTCCTTCATTCTTCTCTGCTATGCAGAGTTTAAAAGCCATTCAAGGAGCAAAACCAATTAAAATAATTCAGTATTTCCTTGTACAAACTGTTCAGGCTGAAATGCTTAGCATGTGAAAGAATGAATCCCTGGATCTTTGTGTCCACTTTGTCAACTAGTTTTGTACAGAGACATTTCTACCAGAAAAACTAGTCCAAAAATCATTCTGCATCAGAAGCTTGAGAATAACAGGATCAGCCAAGGTATCTTTCAACTATTTTATTACTTAATTTAGAAACAGCTTATTTGTGTCGATGTAAATTATATTTCTGATCACAATGGTATTTTTTCTCGCTTTTGAAAACCAGTGAGGAAAGTGAGCAAACAATGCCAGTTATTTTTGGCCTTTTATTTCACACCTATCCGTGTTCAAGATTTGTTAGAGGCTGTAAGAACAATAGGTAAAGCATTTGGAGAACACTGAATCCTTTGATTTGCTCCAAGTAATACATGAAAAGTGATTATTATGTTGGTTGTAAAGCAGGATGTCATTTTGGTATCTGTCCTTTCCAGAATGGCTCAGATTTTCTCTGGGAAAAGCTGACTGACCCATTGGGTCAGTCACACTGAGGAAGAAAGATAAGTGAAGAAATAATCAAGGAGATTTTGCCCAGTCCTGGATTCAAAACATGTTTCATGAGAAGTCATTCCCTAGCTTTGAGATCAGATGCACTCTTATGTTCTACATTGGCAGGGAGGACTGGAAAAGCAGGACCTCAGAACAGTCAACTTCCATGTTCAGCTACTCTTAAAAAGTTCTTGCATTATGCACTTTTTATTTCTAAAGTTTGTGAACTCAGGTTTTGTTTATTTTTTAATCAGAAGAGCATTAGAAAAGCAACAAGAGAAGTTAAGACTAGAGAGTATGCTTTGTCATCCTGTCATAAAAAGCGATTTGCTAGTATTGTTATTTCAGCACATTGTATATTATGTCTTTCTACCTGGAAGCCAATTTTAATTTCCAATGTGGTAAGCCATGCTGAACTCCCTCTCCAGATTCAGAACTCACACAAAAATCGTAAGTCTTCAGTTTACATCCAAATGTACATATTTGGGTTTCTTTTTTCCTGTGGCAAGGCATAACTTTTGCTGCACAGAATCTGGCTTTATTTGGTTCCTATATTGCAGCCTGACACTAGAGGGGGAAAGAACCAAACCAGTAGGAATAACTATGGTATAGAAATAAACACACCTTGATGATGTTAGTGACTCAATCTGCAACACCCTCAGAAAACTTAGATCGCAAAAGTAAGCCTGAGTGGACATTTTTTCTTAAGGCATAATTTACCCTGCCAAGTTTGTCAGCTGGAATGCTTCATTGATCTGAACTGAAAAGAACAGAAGGGGACAAAAAACTGATTAAGTACTGTATTTGTTCGTTTATATCTTATAGTTTCATATCCTTAATTGTGAAATATACTTCAACTGAGAAAATTTGTCCCAGCCCAGCTGTGCACACTTCCATGGTTGGCATCCCTTCCAGAAAACCAGTAGGCTGGCATTCTCTCGGCCTGGTAGTCATAGGTCCTATCAACAACAACACAACAAGCACCTGGATCTCCCACCAGAGACAGCCCTGCTAGTGCAACACCCTTGTCTACCCATATCATTTCACTAGGAATGGAATAACAAGCTGTACCTTTTAGTTATGGAAATCAGACACAAGAGTGATGTTCTTGTTAGATACTGTGTAATTGTCATCCTTAGCACAGACCAAGAGAAGGCCTTCCATCAGTGATTATAAGCTGGATGTCTCAGCTGATTCAGATCAGTTTGCTTCATAATGTTGTTGCAGTGCTCAGTAGTATCAATGCTACTAAAACTTCCATCTCCCCAGTATTTCACTTTTTCAGCTGAAAAGGAACACCAGAGCACCAAGGCTCTGAGTCCTTGCACATTGCACTTCCCTGTTGAAATATTTCTATTCCCCCACTCACACCGACAGAGCAGTCCCAGAAAAAAGTCCAGGATGGTCTCCTGGGAATTATCCACAACAGTTTTCACTTTTCAGAGTGGTAAGTGGCCTTCTGCTGCCAGTCAGTCAATCCTCTAGATGATGGCTGGCCTCAGGTTACAAGCACAGTACAAATGGCAAATCCAGGGATTTTCCCAGATACAGATATGAATTAAATAACTTTTCAGTCTTTTTCTGTGAGTACTACCTCTTGTTTGAAGATAGATGTAAAACCATCTGAATGATAAGCGAAGTAGGGATATTTATATACAGAACGTTTTAACAGTAAGAGAACGTAATAACGAAATTGCAGCCCTAGCCACCTGGCCATCTTCCTCTGCGTGTGTGTGTGAGTGTGTGTTTGTTTTCTTTCAGAAGCAATGTGACACAGATGACACTTGCCATAAAGCTCTTCCTACAGAAAAAATGCAAGCCCAGCTCATTTCCAGTGCATGATAATTATTAAGGCTCCCATGAGTGAAACTCTGATACTTTTTCAGCTAATGATTAACCTTCAGCCCTCCTTCCCCCATATGTATTTGGATTAAAAGGGCAATACAAAGACTGAAAGCAGTAGGCATGAGTGGTTTTTTCTCTAACTCTGTGGACTAAAGGGTGAAGTCATCTGACAGAGTTCAGGAGCAGTAGGCCAGGCAGTGAGGGGATTGATCTTATTAGGACTAGGAAAGAAAGAGGTTCTGTTGTGTGACCAAGTTGACTTCAGGATGTTTATCAGCTTCACCATGCTGGTTTTACTCAGGCCAGCAATGTTTGTATGGTACAGACAGCAGCTATTGACTTTTCCATTTATTCAGCTCCATACTCTTCTTTCTTCTGGGGAGTCTGCTGTAACCAGAGAGTTTAGAGCATTTTCTTGTACAGAAGTCTAGTGTTTAGAGTAAGGCTTTACTTGTCAAGACTTTTAAGAGTCCATCTGTGACTCTGTATTCATATGACCTGGGGTAAGTCATATAACCGCAGTTTTGATTCAGCTTCCCAGCCTGGAAACCAATACCAACCTCAGAGGGCTTTATTCATTTGATTGAGATCTTTGGATAAAAGCTAATAGAAGAAAAACACTCTGATTCACAGCTCTTATTAAGCCACAAATGTTCACCCTTTATTTTGGATAGAGAACATATGTGGAGGGATAAAATTTCTCTGTTAGTCTCATTTTGTAAGCCCTGATACCCTGATGTTCTATTGAACAATTCTCCAGGGCAGTAGCTGGGAACATGGGTGTGTGATTCCTGGGTGCTTTGGGTAGGTCACATCTTGGGACAGTAACCTATAAAGTACTGAGCAGGGGCTGGCAAGGGCAGATCAGCAGCATGCCTCTCCTCAGCATGCATAGCCGGCAGATCAGCTGGACTCCACTGCTGGTACTGGGGTATCTCTTTTACCTCCTCCTGGGTGCTATGGTGTTCCAGCTGCTGGAGAAGCAGGCAGAAACACATTTTCGGGACCAGTTCCAGCTGGAAAAGCTCAAGTTTCTGCAGAACTACACATGCTTGGACAGACAAGCCCTGGAGCAGTTTGTACAGGTAAGAGGAAAGGGTTCCCATTATTTTGGCTCAAGCATTATTTTCATTAGAAGAAATTAGACTGTTGGACTAAGCATGATATAAACTGATCAGCTGTCCATGATATTAAATATCTAACTCTATAAATAACTCAAACCCATTCATACACTTCCTTATCTTGATCTATGGAACTTCTTTCCTCAGTCATGAACTCCCACAGTAAGTAAATCTGGTGATGCACTTGTCCTACATTGCAATAATTACAACTTCATGGTTCTCATCTCCCTGATTAGTTTTTACTGGGAATTATGCATGGGAACAAAAAACAAGAATCAAATCTAAAGAAGTAGATTGCCCTTCCAAGGTTCTCCAGTCCAAACCTGTGTAAATTCTGCCCTTCTGTACTAGAAATTGTCTACTACCTTTGAAGGTGGTCCTGCACTTCCAGGCCTAAAGAAAAGATAAAGTTAACCATCACAAACTGTGTTATCTATCACTTATAAGAAGAGATAAAGGGCTCTTGTTTCACTATGAGTTGTCAATTAATGACACCTTCAATTACATTTTAATCTTTTCCTCACAACTGGCTGGAGATAAATTACTCGACCTTTCCTGGTATTATAGCTATATTCTCATACTAGTATTGCAAGAACTGAACAGAAATCCTCGAACTACCAGTTGCTTTGTGCTCAAAACATACCCAGTTGCAGAGCTGTGTGCCTAAACAGTTTGAACTCTTTCTACCATGTCATTAAAACTGATAAAAACTCTAAACAATATGTACTCCCCATCAGAGGACTTCCATTAAGGTATATGATTCTGATCAACAAAAAGCCCAGATTTTCTATATGGATTTAAGCTTACAGTGAAGTTCAGATCAGAAAGGGTAGAAAAGGTCTACAAAGCCAATGTTCTGAGTACTAATAATGTGATATATTACTTGTGGAACATTTGGCATTGGCCAAAAAATGACTAGAGTTTTCAAGAACTTACATGCCTAAAAACATGTCTATTTTTTTCACCTTGATGACTTGGTAATATTACCTGTCCTTTCCTTATCTCTCCAATAGTGATTGCAGAGGTGAAACCCCTGATTCTCATTCTAAACCTAACTGTGATATTTTATGGGATTGAAAGGTTTAGTTAAATCTCCACTACCCTCAAAACCTTAGGGGAGGTCACACGTGTCCAGATTCTTCTCTCCCTGACTCCAGTGGAGCTTTCTTAGCACTGCCATGCCACTCAGAGAATCGCATTTTGCTGCTGTGTCTCTGCTGAATTAAACACAATTTCACTTGTAAGCTGTTCCAGATAAAACCGGCTGAGGGCACCAAAGCATCTACAATGCACCAAGCTTCAAAGTACTGAGACTTGGTAGTCCTCAAGGTACACGTTAAGTGCAGGTACTCTCTGACCCATACGTTGCTTATAAGACCTGTTAAGAAATTTGTCTAACTCTTACTAATATTAGCGAATATTAGTCTTCCCATATTAAATCTCCAGCTTTAATGCAGGGAAGCAGTCGTGTCTCTGTATGTTTTAACTATATGGTTAAGGAGGCCTGTTCATCATGTCACAAGTTACAGTCTGAAAAGTCACAGTAGTTAGACTGCAGTGACACACAGCCCCCGGACTCAGTCTATTCAGCTAACAAGTATAAGATGTCTTGTCTTAATGCCCATTCCTTAAACCTAAATCCTGAAATGTGAGATTCAACCCAGATTTTTTTTTTTTGCACATCTATTACCACTAATAATGAGTTACCACTTATAATTCATTAACTTTTGACTCCGCTGTGCATGAAACAAATTCTTGCAATTCCATGTCAATAAACTGCATTGGTTCTGCATGGCTAAAACTGCCTAGCTGAGAGATGGCTTTGAGCTGCAGCTCCTAACATGAGCAGCCTGGAGCTTTGGGAAAGTGCAAATCCAAACTCTGTGATCTAATGCATCTCTGGTAAGCATACTTTAGTCAGGAAATTATGCCAGTCTGACAGCATAACTGAGAAGCAGATGCATTGAGTAAGGAGTCCCTGTTTTGATCATGTCCATACTTTATCAGTCTCAAAGGACGTGATATAAATACAGACCAAAAGGACCAAGTCCTTGTCTATGACCACAAGTGGCTGCAATGTGCATTGGCAGGGGGACAGGAGCAGAAACAGCAGGCAGTTTTTATTCTCTCCACATCCTACTGTAGCTTAATGAAGGTTTCATATTCTTACTGCAAATTACAGCACATTGCTTTTACATACTGACGACTTCTCTCCCAAAGGCAACAGCTAATGTTCACCAGCCATTCAGCAGCTGCCATAACCCTTACCTGAGCTGCAGATGTAAGGAGCCAGGAGCCTTTATAACTGTCCCACAGGAGCCTGTTTGTTGGGCACCGGGATGCCATTTCAATTATGGGGTCTTTTCACAGGGTTGTACTTAACAGCATCAATTATACCAAGAAATCTGACCTTGTCAGACTGTGTCTGAAAGGTTCCACATTCAAAGTTGCCTTACTCTTTCGTGTTGGCTCTCATGATGTGAATGTAACTCCTGTGAACTCTTGTACATTGAAATGCATAGAACTGTCAAGGGTTCCTTACAGGAATAAATTAAACCTGTGATTATTTCAAAATACTCACACCTCAGTAGCTCCTGTGTGTTCCTTCTTAGCAGGAAATGAAATAAGTGACTCTAGGAAATCTGATGTCTTGAATTTTTCTCATTCTAAGAAAAGGCTTTTAATGGATAATGTAAAGTTCTTTGTCATATTGAAAATAAGCTCTGCTGACACTTCAGTCATGAGGTCACATGTGATGATGTCCAGCAGCCCTCTGATAAATTTGACCAGTGCTGTAGGATTTTTTACTGAAGGAATAAGATTAGCTACTAAATTTAGGATATTCAGTCCACCAGTACAGATCAGCTAATATTGCAAAACCTGTCCAAAATCAGATACCTTGTAGTGGGTATGTTCATTAGAAAAGCAGTCTTTTTGGGAGTGGCTAACTCTTGAATCAAGAAAGAGTATCTTCTTTGGTCTCATACTCCTGGAACCAGCTAAAGCTAGGGTTGCTGTTGACTCCTGCTCATGTCTTGCATCATAGAAAGTCTTTAGAAGTGATGAACAAGTAATTCCTTCAGGCATTTTGCAAAATTATGAATCTGTGACCTGCTTTGTGACAAACAAGGGGATTCTTAAAACCCCCACCACTGAGTAGAGGGAAACCAGCCTCCCACAAAGAAATCCTTGGGGACAGCAAAGGAACACAATCTTCATTAAGGCATTTGACAGGATATTTGATGCAGGAGCAGTAATTTTTCGCCACACAGTAGTTTTGGTCATATGGTAAGAGCTATCTGGAATAGCAGAGGATATTTTATTAGTTAATCTTTCAGACTAGGAGAACAGTCACTGAAAATTATATGGAAGTCATAGCCGAAAATAGTAATTCATCCTTGCTAGTACTTAGATGGAGGAAACAGGAATGAGCATGTTCCCAATGCCCCTGCCCACAGACACAACTGTACATTTACACATGCCTAAATTAAAAACTGGAATGAGATGACTATATTATAGAAGGAGAGAAGAGGACTACCTTTATTTTTTGTGGCACAACTTTAATGTTTTTTCCCAGTTCGATTACTTTTGGGGAATCCTCCCTTCCCTTCCCCTCAGATTTCATCTAGCTGGGGAACCTATCGTACTTCAATGACCTGTTCTCCTGTAGCAAGAGTTCAAGTTCCTGGCCAGCTCTATTTCCAAGTTTTGCCATGTCAGCAGAAGTTCTTTTTAGTCCAACTCTACCCTGTTATCTACACTGCTTGCTCAAGATGGAAAACAGTATTTACTTATCTCTATTTCTGACATTCTTCCTCATCTTTGCTCCTTTGACCTTTTCTGCTTCAGGTCCTCATGGAAGCATGGGAAAAAGGGGTCAACCCAGAAGGAAATTCTACAAATCCCAGTAACTGGGACTTCAGCAACTCCTTCTTTTTTGCAGGAACTGTTGTCACCACTATAGGTGAGGTACTCTCTTTCCTTAAAAACTGAGGTTTCCTCCAGCTGTCCTGTAAAGCCCCCAGAAATATGTAATTGGTGGACAGAATAGGCCAGAATACACCTGCAAGACAATCAGCTACTGTGGGTTATGGTTTTCTATTGGTTTCAACTGTTATTTTTCTGTATCCAGTATTTTATACTCCCAAAAAAAGCTGAGGACCTACTTGGTACATGCAAGATCATTTTGTACATGGACAGCACATCTTTAGGTTCCTTTGAAGCACTGAGTTGCACTCACCACAAAATCAGAGACCTATAGAAAGTTACAATAGTACCTGGAAGAGTAATATTTTTCACGTTTAATTTTCAGCTAGTAGTAGTGAATGCACGAGGTTTCGTCATAAGCAATGGCAATTTGCAGACAGATTTCATTGCAGAAAATCAGAGGTTCACAGGTTCCTGAAGCTTAATGTAGTTGAGCTTCCAAGCTTACAAACACGCCATGATGCCTGCAGCTTGACTGTAGAGCCTTTTCATGTAGCTGTTTTCTTCTTTTTTCCCAGGTTACGGTAACTTGTCCCCCAGCACAGTGGCAGGGCAGATCTTCTGTGTGTTTTATGCCTTATTTGGAGTGCCTCTCAACCTGGCCTTCCTTAATCAGCTGGGGAAAGGTCTCAATGCTCATCTGCTTACCCTGGAAAGATGGGTGCAAAAGCCAGGGCGAGCCCAGGTACAGTGTCAATTTACCATTTGTTTTCACTATTTTAAAACTAGTTGAAGTTCTTTTCTCAGATTGCTGCTGCTGCTGCTAGGTTAGGTTTCCTTGTGTGAACCACAGCAGTTACATGGCCTTCTCAATCAGAAACTTGATACACTCAATTTATCTACAATAGCTTTAAAGCTATAGGCTTTTGCTTGAGGGACCCTGGATTTGCCTTTTTAAAACCTTACTCAGCAAAACCATAGTCCTGGTGACCTTGGCAGAATACATGCATGTACACACATTGCCAAATCAAGCTCTTATTCTCCAGCCTATGACAGCATCTATCCAGAGTCTAGCTTGGCACTGTGAAAAGACAACTTATTTTTATTGGCCTCCTGATCTGGCTGGAATTAGCTTTCCTCTTGTGCCAGCAACTTAGCACTTCCTTCCTTTTCTTTTCTTAAAATGCAAATACTCCTTCTCCTTACTTACAGCTTATTGGCGAGTCATTGAACTAGTCCAGACATTTTTTAGTAAGAAAAGCACTGATAATGGAAAATACATGAAGGTCGTTTATTACAAAGTTAGTGCATGTTTCTGAGAAAAGGGTCAATGAATTGACCCCTTCAGCTCGGGAAAAGGGAGATAAGATATGTGAGATGTGTTGAAACATTTCAGAGTTCTGGCACAAGTTTTTTCTTTTACATTTATAAAATCTCTTGAGCCACTACATTCTTTATCTACAATGGGAAAGCTATAAAGGTACCATCAAATGCAGACTTGGATTATATAATAAATAAATTCTTTAGTTGCATAACCTCTGTCTGTTCCCCAAACCCATGCAGCTCTATTGCCAGAAGGATTTTCATGCTAGTATAGCTGCATCTTTCATGCTAGTATAGCTTCATCTTTCCTGAGATTTCTAATAGCATCTCAGAGATGTGATCTTTTTTTTTTTCCTTTTTCACTCCTGAGTTGACACCTCATTTCTGACAGAACTCCTATGATCAGACAAACCTTTGGAGCTGTATCTGCTTGTTTGATCTGAAAAGCTTATTCAAGGAAGTTGGTTTATCTTCTTAGAAACACAATTTTGTCATGCTCTGGGAAATTAATTACAATCAGTTATTCGTTATTCCTGACTTATTGTTCCCTACATTATAGGTTTATAGAAGAAAGGTCTTAAAAGACAGTTTAAAAAGTAAAATTGTGCATTTCAGTATACGTTTTTATGCAAAGTTTATTATGTAATTAAATACTATTACAATACCGGAATGACGTAAATGAGAACAACTGAATTATGTATCAACTATGATCATGTCAATCAGTAATTCTCAAACTGCTCTGCAAATGAGGCAAGTTTTATTACACAGCTAGAGAGACACGACACATAATATAGAGGTGACTTGTCAAAGTCACCTAGTCATCTCGAGCTAAGTTTCTCAAGCTCAGAGCATTATTTTTTATGTGAGATAATTCAGAGAGAGAAATTAAAACACGATATCTGGACCTTCCACTTTATAAACCGTGGTTTGGCTTTTCATCCAGTCGCAATAGGCTTGTTAATAGAAATCATACTCTGGTTTGATTGCCCTTGAGGGCATTTTTAAATAATTGCAAGGAGTTTGCATCAGCCCGCACATCATTAGTCAAAAGTTCACCAGAATATGTTCCCTGGACACCTGTGAGTTCCTGATCATCCGTCCTAAACGCCTAAACTCCCTTCAGGACCCGTCCAGTGACCATTCTTTGGTACCTATCTACTGCAGTCACATATACGGTAACTTGTCTCCCCAAAGACAGATATTTGTCCTGAGAGGCACAGATCTGCCCTGTGCTAACACAAACCAGTTCTGCTCAGAGCACTTCTAAGTTAAAAATGAAAGCAGGCACACTGACTCCACTTAGGTTTCATCCAAACATAGTTTTGGCTGAGCTCGTGCAAGCCACTTTATAAATCTTTGGAAGCAGTCATAGTGAAAAGAACCCTAATTTGTTCTTGCCAATCTTTGCATCATGAGTTACTCAGTACTTGGTGACTTTCCTCAAAGACAGGAGCTAGTTGACTACAAGAGCATCTCCACTTGAATTGAAATTCAAAAATGAGTATTTCATTCCTGTGGCTGTCATAGTAAGTCTGAAAATACGACTCATTGCAAAAAGCTTTTAAAAAATTCTCCTTTTTTTCCTAGTTTTAAGATTTCTTTTGTTTCATGGTTAAGTATAATATCTACATGCAAACAGTGAGCTCAGCCTGCAGTACATGGAAGCATTGGCTTAACCTTCCTTTTCTCGCCGTTGCTCCCAGGTGGAGTGGGATTGTGGTTGAAAAGTAAAACAGACCCAGCAATTCTGACAAGACAAGTGCTCCATGCTGTTTAGCTGCCATCTTCCTCTTCTCTTTCAGGTGGTTCAAACACTGGCAGTAGCCATCTTCCTGACCACTGGGACCTTGCTTTTCCTGGTGTTCCCACCATTAGTCTTCAGTTATGTAGAAGGCTGGAGCTACGGAGAAGGCTTTTACTTCACCTTCATCACCCTGAGCACCATTGGATTTGGGGACTATGTAGTAGGTAAAAAAGAACATGCACTGGAATGAGCTTTGTTGAAATTCATTAGTATAAAGCTAAATACAGGGAGCATAGGTATCCATTCCGCTATAGATCTGGTCAAGGCTGAGCTCAGCCAGCCCAGTAATAATGAGCTAATATATTATAGGATATGAGCATTTTTCTCTTGTCAGCCAACCTGAGAGTCACCCAACTCACTTCACACGTGCCACTGAACACTATTCAACAGTGTCTGTGTCCAGGCTGGTACAAATGTTGTCAAGAGTGACAGATGGAATATAAACAAAATTCCTTTTTCAGTATTAAGCCTTTGAACCACCCTTTTCTAACAGTGATTTGTTTTAGCAAGTGCCTACCATTCCCAACAACAAATCATATCAAATATTAAATAAGCAGTACTTAAAATGGGGAGAACATTACTGACAACCACAGGATGCCTCTGAAAGAAAACAAACCCAGTGACATTACATAGACTTTAGACCTCTAGTTTGAGAACATTTATGGTAGAGACATGAGGGGCTATTTTTCAACAAACTTTTTTGAACAAGTGCATAATCTTAACAGACTGTGTCTAATATGTTTATTTATTAAAACCACTAGGGTTTCTTACTTCACAAGTGATAGCTCTCCTCTCCTAGAGGTCATAACTATGTCCCAAAAGGAGATAAAAAAGAATCCTATGCTGAATATGGCACTGTGGAGTTTCACGATGATCTGAATGACAGAGACTAAAGGAATAGCTAGAGTGCTGTCCTGTGACGGTATCAGCTGCACTGATTGTCCATGTTGTGGAAATATCAAACCAGGGATTAAGATTCTCATAACCACTTAATTAAAATGGCTGCATTTCCCATATTATCCAAGTGATTGCAAATCCCAGGTACTGAAGTATATCACCCTCCAAAAAGCAATCACTATATCACTAAATCGTAGCTTTCTAAATCATCTGAGATCCCCTGTGTGCCTCTTGAGCAAAATATGGTTAATATGGATTCAACATTTAATTTCCAAGATTTTTTTCCTTTGTTGTTGGATAGGAACCATTGACTTTGAGCATCCCTGATTTATATTAGCTTTGGCTATTTTTATTATATAGCCTCACCTTTGAGAATTTGATGCTAACTGTTCTAAGCTTAACCTGAGAGTTGGCATTAAAAAAAAAATGAAAAAAAGAAAAAAAAATTCTATCTGCTGATAGATCACACAAGCTCATTAACACATACACTTTTGCAAGGAGTGGAGAGGGTGTATGAGTATGTATGGCTAGCAGACCAAAGCTGCCAAGATAAATATGCAAATTTTCCTGGATTTTTCAGGCACAAACCCCAACAAGCACTATATCCCCGTGTACAGGAGCCTAACTGCGATATGGATTGTTTTTGGTTTGGCCTGGCTGGCTCTGGTCTTCAACGTGGGAGCTGACTTGATGGAAAGACACCTTCAGCTAAAGTGGCACAAGTCTGACTTAAGCTTGGCAGAAGGAGCCACCACCAAATTGGAAGATGAACCTGAGCAGCCTAGAATCCATATCCCTAGCTGAGAAAGGTACTAAGAAAGCAGTCTTGAAACTGCATCTTTCATCTGTATCTCACACTAAGCAACCCCTGTGGATAAAGGACTAAACCACAGGTTGCGGACTGTTTCCTAAGGAGGAAATGTTTCAGATACATGGAAATTTCCACACCCTGTGTAGGCATCAGCCAATTAAAACCCCAAAGAAGGAGCATACATGGTTATACAACTGTCCCAGGATTAATTTTACACTTCTCACTCTAAGGCAACTTCCCCTGAAGTAATCAATCATTATCCTTTCTCTTTCTCTAGTGGGATTCATTTCTTATGGTCACTCATTTTCAAAAAAATCCAGTGACTGCCTCCCAGCTTCAATAAGAAGTCATGTCACCAAGAATCTCAAGTGAAAAAAGTTAAGTACAGAAATCTTGCTTCATTTCCAATCAGAAAACAAACAAAACCACAGAGGAATATCATCAGTAATGAACACCTGCTTAATGACATCCATCCAATTAAGATCCAGTTGATATTGTCTGAAATGAGCAGCTTTCATATAAAATGATAGCATTTATTTTTTTTCTGGGCTAAAATGCTTCTCTTTTAATTGTGAGGAAATTATGTGTCTGTCCAGCATGGCCTGGATGGACTGTTACAATTCACCTCAGAGTGAACTGCCAGCTCAAAGCAAGTCCTTATCACGGTTCATTTCACAGACACTTGGAAACAGCACTTTAAACTAAATCTAAAAGCAAGGAGACATCCTTATTTCCAGTCAGATCACAAGCATTATTAGAGTCTGGCATTTGCTTTGGGCCAGTTCATAGAAGAGCTATTACGCATCATACAGAACTGATGCTGTACATTTACCTCTAAATAAGCACAATGATAGGCTCTTGCATTAAATCTGATCCTCAGTCACGCCCATTGTGTGACCCATGAGAAACAGGGAGATTGAATTTATCGCAGTTACTGTAAGTCAAAAGCAGCAGCAGCCATCTCCAAAGGAGCTGAAAAACCAAAGTAGTACATACAAGCACCTAATAAGAGACTAGTCACTGAGATGCAGATCTGTAGTCGTACTCTCTATTAAAGTAAACTCCAGAAACTTGATAAAACAATTATCCCTTCATTTGGTACCATGCTCAATCATCACTAACATGTTCCCTGGGTATGCTTGTAATTATATACACACTGCTATTTATTCGGTATGTTTATATCTCATAGTAACCATCAATTAATCCCTTTGAACTCATTTATAAGTGGGACTTTAATGCAAAGCATGAGTGAAATATGGCTGGGTACACAGACTAGCCCCAAGCTAGCATATGTCTGACAGACTATAGGAACATCAAATGTCAGCCTTTCAGCAGCTGCTTTGATATTTCTTTTTGGAGAAATGTCCATAAAACATGTAGAGACTTGTGTAGGTCACTAATCTTTTCCTGCATACTTTCTGAGCTAGATTTTTACTTCTGAGGAGGGTCACAACAGATGTTTGTTCTTACACCTGACATGGTGCATGTCAGTTGCTGACTCCTGCATAGTGCAGTGTGGCTACTCAAATAAGAAATGCTGGCATATAAGAATGCTGGTTATGGTTTATCCAACTAATTTAAAAAATGAATGTTCAAATGCTTATCGCATCCAAGATTTCCCTCATGTCTTACTACTACCTACCTCACAGATTTTTATCTCCTTGGTTTTCGCACTGATCTTCCTCTATGCCCTCAGCTATTCCCATAAATTTATGCAATGGCTTTCTCTGTAGACTTTCACTGAGAGCAGCCAAGTCTCTCCTGTCTGGCTTTTTGTATCTTTGCAAATCTCAAGGGAAACTTTGTCTCTCAGTATTTTCTGTTCTTCAGGCATAATGTTTGCACTTGCACTTGTTAACATCATCACCATCACTGTACTCTGTACCTGCCTTGTGTTAACATTACGAGACACTTTTGGTCTCTTTATGTAAAAGACAAAACTGAAGTTCTGCTGACTTTTATATCTAACCTGTTCTCTTCACCTTGCCTTTTTCCATGCCTTCTGTACTTTATCAAGCCACAATCAGCCACAACACATGCACTAGTCTAAAGGTGATCCTATCCAGTGTTTTACACCATGCTGCATGCCATAAAAAAAATGATAAAGAGGTTTATCAGCGATAGAAAGCACTTACTGACAAAGTGTTTCTTAAAATTATCCTTACTTGACATCTGACTGCAAGAAGTCTGGATTGTTTTTACTGCAGTCAAGAAAATTGCTCCTGTATCTAATACTGATTTTGCAAAGTATCAGCAAATGGTGAGACTACCTCCTGGATTTTTTGCTACTGCTGCATTTACTAAAGCTGACGGTAGCTGCAGCAGTTCTCTAGCTGCCCAAAAGAAGACTCAAAAATCTACCTTTAAATCAAGTATATGACCATGTTGGAAGAGAAATGAGAAGGATACTGATGCCCTCTCCTGTGTTATATAAGTGATAGAAATTTCTTGCTCATTTTGTCAATTTTTCAAGGTTCTGAAAAGCTCCTAAAGGTCATGTACATCTATAATCAAGGTTACTTTGAGATACATACTGGGAGCACTGGCTCAGTTTTTGAGCATGGATGGACCAAGTGCTTTCTGGCAGCCTTCGTGTAATAAAAATGTAGTCATCGAGTATCAACTGACCAGCTAAGAAAAGTAATGTGGAAGAACTGTGCAATCACAAGGACTTGATATGAGCCAGAGGAGCACACGAAAGGGACACTTTTGGTCTAATAACCCATTTTACCAGTGCTATATTTCTGCCTGGAGAATGGAAAGCACACATGCTCAGCTCCAAGCACAGAAAACGACACTTCTGAAGCCTCTGAATGTGGTTCTGCAGGCCATGGCAGAAGCAATGGCCCAGGCAGTGTTCAGCTGTGATGTGGAAAAGTAGCACTTTGTCCTGAGCAGCTACCACCTGCAGTCCAGCACAGGACATAAAGCAAATGTCCTTCCAGGCTTACACTTACCCTTTTAGCCTACTAAACAAGCTCTTCTTCATCCTCAGATATACATGTTGTCCTTCCAGACAACACCAAAGTATCATCAGCAAAGATTTGAGCCTTTCTCTGTGGAGGTGTAAATAGAAGACTGACAGACAAATGACATTTCTGAGAATACTCAGGGAAACAGCCATTTAAATATTATATGATTCTGTAAAGATTTGTTGTGAATCTTGATCTCTTTCTTCCCAGGTTCCTTTTAATAAGCACAATCCTGATTGTCCTGCGTTTTCACAGTATGTCTTGTAGTTAAAAACCCTGAGTCTGACCTGTAATGAGTTTTATGTATCTTTAGTATAAACATTAAATGCTATATGTTTAATCCATAATGTTTCAGCACAGTTATACTCAGAGTGCTTTGTATAAACTATTTGGGTTTAAATGCAGCCAAAATTTCAAAATGTAGCTCAGATGTGCTAATTCCTGATCTTAATTGAAAGAGGCAATGAGTATATATATATACTTTTTTGTATCTTTGCATTTTTTCTTACTCATGTATATTTTTATAGAAGGCTTTCTTTTATATATATACATACATGTATACAACTCCATTTTTTTCTTTAAATATCGTTGAGTAATGAATACCCTGAAAAGGCAGAATTAAGACTGAGCAATAAGCAGCATAATTTTTTTTTCTAAGACTGTGCTCCAGTTGATATCTTTTCACTGGAATTGGTCTAGCCTTTGCATATTGACTTTTGCATCTTGCCAGTGAAACCATGTGTTTATTACACTAGTTAGTTTAAAGCACATCCCAAAAAACCATGAACTAGCACAATACCAGAACAGTTCTAGCATGGCAATACATGTTTGGAGGCTGCCTTACTTGTAACAGTACGTACACTTCCCTAGCAAAAATAATCACAGGGTAGCATGAGAAGACATTACTCTCTGACAGTGTATAAAGTCATCCTGTGCAGAAATTTACTGCGTTTATTCCCCTTTATCTCATATTATGTAATAAAATAGGTAAATTACAAGGTTCTTATACACCTAAAACAATTTGATTGTTTTATCTACCGGTGAGAGAACAGAACATTGGATGCAGTCTTATACAAGAAAATAATTAATCAAAGAGGTCTCAGGAACTACCCATATGAAGAAAGTAGCCCTGTGTTTCACAGGAAAAACACAAATTATAAAAAGACTCTGAAAACTCTGCTACCTTTTCACTTGTTTATATCAAAGAATTGTTATTACAAACACCTGTTTGCTGCCTTGTAAATTAGCTTAGCAGCTGAACGAAAGAGGAAGGCAGATTTATGCAGGGTACTAGCGTACTACTTTCTAAGTAGTGCTAGCTGGGGAGGGAAGCACTTGGGTTTGTCGGGAGAGGGACTGGGTAGCATCCCTCGGAGGGGCGAGCGTGACTCGGTGCTGGCTCCTGCTCAGGAGCAGGGAGCCCTGGGGCAGCCTCGCGCTTCGGGACAGACAGGTGGGAAGTGGAGCAGCGCAAGAGAAGGATGAGGGTGGCGGGGTGGGCTGCTGCAGGGGGAGCGGCTGGACCATGACCCTGCTCTGGGCTGCCCTCCGCGCCGCGGAGAATAGGAAGGAGCAGGCCGGGGGAGGCGCTGGGGGCCGGGCGCCCTGCCGGGCCGGCGCTGCCCTCCTCCCGCGGGCGGCCCCGCTCCCACCCCCGGCCGAGCCCCTTCTTCAACACCGGGGGCGGCGGTGGCGGCAGCGGGGCCGATGGTGGCGGCGCGGCAGCAGCGGCGCTGGGGGGTGCCGGTGCTGCTGGCGGTCTACGTGGGCTACGTGGGGCTGGGCGCCGCCGTGCTGCAGGCCCTGGAGCGGCCGGCCGAGGTGCAGGCGGCCCAGCATCTCCTCCAGGAGCGCTGGGAGCTGCTGGCCAACCACACCTGCCTGCAGGGGCCCGCCCTGCAGCGGCTCATCGAGGTGAGCCCGGGCGCGGCGGCGGAGCGGAGCTCAGCACCCGCTGGGGCTGCGGGGCAGGCGCTGCCTCCGGCCCGGGGGGACGAGAGCGGGGCGGGAGCGGCAGCAACCGCGCCTCTAGCCCGAGAGTAACCTTAAAAAAAAAAAAAA
>VZTE01004276.1:1805420-1827225 GCA_013397775.1 Eulacestoma nigropectus
AAAAAAAAAAACAACAAAAACCCCAAAACTTTTTCCCTATATAAGTGTATGCGCACACATCATCCTGTCCCGAAGAAGCCGCCTACGGCGTGGGAGAAGCTCTCCGCGGGCAGCCGCCTCGGTCGCGGCGTTCCGTCCCCGCGGGCGCGCAGGGCTCCCCCAGCTCCGCACCGCGGGCTGCGGCCGCCTGTGCTCCCCGCTGGCAGAGAGATGCTTTTGTTCTCCGCTGCCGTCCCATGAGCTGCGGCGTTCGCGGGTTTTGAAGCACCGCCGTCCTGACCGAAGGCAGGCGGTGGCGGAGTGTCCCCTTACGTGACAATTACCTGCGGTTAATTACAGGTGGTTTAGTTTTGGTCTTGCACTTACTAAGCATGAGTTATAGTCTGTGACGTCTTGCGAGTGGTAAATTCTAATGAGAAGGCTTTCTCGTGGTAAATTTAATTGGTATTGATACTGGTGTCAAACTTTTTCCATGTTCTGCTTGTCGTTTAAAGGGAAATGGAAGGTCCTTAGGTCTCTTAAGTTATCCTTGAAATGTTTCTGAAGATATTAGTAGGATGGTTGCAAAATGTAAAGCAGCAACAAATGTGATTTTACTAAAGTACAGATGGTTGCATTTTTATGATACAGTTACGAGCAAAGAGGCATAAATGAGTTCTCTCTTTGCTCAGTTTTTGCCTGAAAAAGAAAAACTTACAATTTTGAAGTGTCTTGAGTACTTACCCAAACACTTTGATTTCAGTAGGTGCTGGTTGTTAAGTACGTACTCCTTGCTTTGGTCAGTCTCCCTCAGATAGATGCTGCCAAACACAAAGAAAACCTGGGGTCAGGTTTTTTCCTTGGTTTTTCTGTTGGGTGTTTGTAAAAGCAGTGTATGATGGTGACTGAAACTGTAGCAGCTGGTCACTGCTGTTCAAAGAATCTAAAAGAGACTTGGATATATACTTCCTTTTTTTTTTTTTCTTCCAGCAGAGAGGAAAATACAGAAACCATCAAATACAATAATCATGTCAAGTGTTTCAGCAAGGCTCTGGCAGACAAAATTATGCTGATGACCTATGTCACACTCTCATCCTTTGACTTTCTGGATGGTATATTCTCTGTTGGCAGTCAGTAGTACAGTGATCGTGAGCTATAAATTTGGACTTTTGTAAGGTACTGTAGTAACCACTTTTATTATTTATGGTGCGTGCTGTGCTAGCTGTGGAATTTAAATAGAGAGACATGAGAAATATAGCAAAGACTAGTCTAGCATTTCATAAAGCTGTGTCTTAGCCAAGCTTCATTCAGCACTGGCCTGTTGTGTAGTAAGCACCTGGCATGGCACTTGCCCAGGGGTTGCAAGGGCAAGAGGGTTTGGTGAAGGATGGTAACGAGGTGCTAGTAGTGGAGAGAAGATAATCACAACTAAATAGGTAAAAATGTCATTCTGACAGTTTGTTTTACTGCAGCATGACCTTTACTCATTCTTGATACCTCCTGGAATAGGGGAATAGGACAGCCACTGAAATCCCTTTAGACCAGAGACTGTTACAGTATGCTGTGTGAGTACTCAATTGTGACTGAGCAAGCCCTTGATGGGAAAGTTACGAATAAGTTTTGTTCCATTTTATGGAGTGTTTGTGTGTGCCCTTGCTCTCAAAAACATACTCTGAGTTTGAATGACTTTGTGTGTTATTTTGAATAACCTTAACACTGAAAAATTAATCCTAAAAAATCCATCGAACTGATCCTTTCCTACACTCTTCTAATTTCCTGTGCAGCAATCACTGGCATGCTCTGAGTGTGCTCAAAAAGAAATGTTTTTCTGTGCAGTAAATTGTTATTGCAGTACATTGCACATAGTTTATCATGCAGTGTCATCACTGGCCCTCTTCAGATAAGAAACTTGTGCTCTAGATACACAGTTGATTATTTGCTAATTAAGAAAGACATATAAAGAGTGTTTGTGAAAAATGTAAAGCAGTGTGTGAATTTTAATTGCCTTGACATTACTGGCAGTTCCTCATTGTTTTCTTACAGGTCTTCCATTCCAGATAATCCTAAACGGTGTTTAAGTGTATAGGGGCCAATATGAAATAAAATCCTAGTTTGCTAAGCAGTGTACAATCATAATTTTACAACCTGTTTATCGCTTACTTCCTAGTTACCAACCGGGAGTGGAAATCTGCTGTTCCAACCCTTGCGCAGATGGAGAGCAACAGAGGGCTCCAGCTTTGAGGAGCTAGCAGGAGAGCACGGGGTGAGGATGGCAGGAGGGAAGCAAAGAAAACGAGCCCTGCTGTAGTAGCTAGACCAGTGAATTGTCATTCAGTAATTTCTGTGACTTGGGTCCTTTCCAAGGAAGAAGTAATCTTCTAGTTAACAAAGGAGAGGACAGAAGGAGCTGAAAATAGCAGACTAACAGCAAAAACCGAACAGTGGAGGAGAATGTGTTAGAAAGCCTGTGATATCTGTGGTGGTCGGTCCCTGCTTCCTATAGCTGGATTTTGTTGGGGCTCTCTTGCCTGGAAGGATTGGCTGGCTCTTCCCCTTTGGGAACAGCTTCACATTTCCCAAGTAGTTGAAGGTAGCACATGCAAATGCAAATAAACAATGCATGGTCATGTGTTTATACACACACGTAGGGCACAATGGGGGCACTGTGGCCACAAGTCTCTCTACAGTGCATCCAGTGACACTTACTCAAGGAACACAAGTTTGACTGCGTTGCCCCATCTAGCCCCAGGCTGTTTTTCTGCCATTGTATACAGTCTGACATGAACAACATGCTCACCAGGAACAAGACTGAGAGCAGGCCATCCTCATGAGCCACTAGGCAACATGCAAAGAGGGCAATATCTGGCCTTTTATTATAATTATGGTGGTGGCCTTTAAATGCCAGAATTACTGCGTGTGAGGTGACATCAAAGGAAGTTCTCAATGACAAGACTTGCAGAAGATGGCAGCAGATGCAATGATAAGACAGATTGCAGGTGATATACTCTCAGTACAATGAAGAAAAGTAGCTGGACTCAACTGGGGAGAAAAATATCTAAGAGTCTCTGTCCAGGCAAAAATTATGTTGGTTCTAGATTCTGGAAGTGTCCAGAAAGTGAGGCTGCACACAAAGAGGGCACCTTTTCCACGGTCATATTCCTTAGAGCTGGGACCCACTCTGACATTTTGGGGTTGGGGGCTCCTAGACACGCTTCGATGTGATGCATTTCTAGTAAGTGCCTCAGATTTATTGCATAGTGTGAGCGTATTTATAGCTCTGGTCCAGCCGAGCTGTCCTTCAAACTTGCTTATTTCCTGCATCATTTTCAATTGTTACAGGCACTTAGCTGCTGTACTTGCCAGTGTCTCTTTAATCAGATGATTGGCTGTAGGGCAGAGCTTGAAACAGCATTTTTTGTGTGTTACCCTATTACCATGACATCCTTTTCATGCTTTCTTTTTTTTTTGATAGAAACCTTTTGTTGTTATATATACATTCCTGTAGTACAGGTGTTTCCTATATTTATTATATTGTTCTACTGGTTTTCTATTGTAGATATATAATGCTATATAAACACAGTTGCATTCATAAAATGAGAAAATGTAAGCTGAGCTATTTTCTTTTTTTTGGCTTAGAAAGATTTAAGGTGTAGTGAAAAGGACCTAATGCTAAAGGGCAGGTTATAAACTGAATGGCTGCAGGTGGATCTAGATACTGTTATCTCCAGAGTCAACAGCTAGAGGTACGCAGAGAGCTTGAGTAGATGTTTACAAGAGCAATGAGATACCACGTGACTGAAAGATCCTCATCAATACCTTGGCTTGTACTGACATTGAACCAGTAGAGAATTGTGACAGCTGTCAAGAAATAAAACCCTGCAAACACAGTTTACTAAAATAATCTTACACTCAGATGATGCAACAGTAACCGGTGAGCATCAGAGATTGCCTTCCAGTGGTGAGGGTCTTTAAGGAACAGCAATGGCTCTTGGTATTGTGTAGCTGCAGCGTCTATATAGAACCCAGTTTAGTCAAATTAGCTTGTCACAGAAGTAATAGAGTTGATCCCCTGTAATTTTTCTTTCCAGCATCATACTTATCGAAATGTACTACTACTTTGCTTGTTACAGCCAGTTCATTGTTCTCCAGACCTATTGATTAAAAGAGCTGTGGGTACCTTACCAAGAATGTGCATTGTGTGCTAATAATACCATCTTCTAGCATACATTTGACAGAAGTTGTTGAAGGTAGAATCATTATTCTGTAAGGCAGTAGGCTGGCACTATAATGTTACACTTCCTGGAAGGTGAAGAGAAAACCGACTGATGACCTCTTTCTGGTTAGTTAACTCACCCCTAGGTCTTCTGGTCAATGTAGTGTCTAGTTCCTGTGTTCAAAAAGAGAAAGGCAAGGGAAAAAGCATGGCAGTCTATTATATTATACCTCTGCCTAAAGAGATAGGTTCTTTTGATATTATCAAATTCCCAGTTAAAGCTGGTCAGGCTTGGTGGGAAATAACAAGGGAGTGTAGCCAGTTGGCATTGACTGATGAGTGTCTCAGTAACCTGTCCTACCAGGAAGGTTTGAGACCCACAACTAGCAGTGAATAGCTAAAGACTGGGGGTGCCCTCTGAAAAAAGAAATGGTAATTATGGTTCTTATCAGTTTTTTGAAGATGTGGGTTATTTTTGTGTATACTTGTTCTTCATACTTTATCTTTTTTAATGCAATTGAAAGAAAAACAACTAGGGAAAGAAATCTCAGTTTTACAAGGATAATACAATGCAACCTTGCTGTGTTCTGTAGATTATACAGGCAGCTTCTTTTAGCTTCTTTCAACAGGCCCTGCCTACTTCTGCTGCAGCCCAGCTGTCGAGTTACTGTTCTCACTGGGGTTTGGGAAGTGACTGGTATTCAGCAACACTTTGTCTCATGAATCATGTCACAGATTCTTCCTTAATATAAAAGCTTAATTTTCAGAAAAAGTACTAGTGGCTTAGGGTAGCATTGGTTGCAGCATTACTGTGCTAGACTGCATCTTTTGCTCCTTTCCTGTTGATGTGTAAGTCCAGATGAATTCTAGAAACTGTAGTGCAGACCCAGCTGTGAAGTAAAAGTGCTTTTGCTGTCAGGATTCATTTGGTTTGGAGGAACTAGTGCCAATTACATTAGCAAACATTGCTGGGGAGATGGGGGAGCAGTTGCTTGATCAGTTTTCAGGTTATTCAAGTGGCATAAAGTTAAAAAAAAAAAACAGACTATGAATTCAAAATAATTCAGCTGGGTGTTTTGGGTTTTTTGGTTTGGTGTTTTTTGGTTTTTTTTTTTATTTTGTGCCAGTTCTTCAGGGAGAATTCAGGTAAGTTTCCACTCGAGGCAAGGACAAGGGATCAGAGCTCATGGCTGAGAAAGGTGTAATTAATAATCTATTTGTCAATTATTTGGGAATTAATTGACCTTTGTCCTTGCAGTCTAAGACCAAGGTTAATGTTAACCATTTTCTTCTGATTTACAGCTGGTATTCTGCGAGGCATAAATGAGTGTTTATATGCCAACATTGGACAGAATTTCCAGTGCACGAAGTTTGCAAGTTGTTTTCCCCTTAATCTAAATGGTAGCTTAGTGCCTTTTGAACACCTTCTTTCCCTCCTTGGTATGTTGCAAAGGCAAGAGAAAGTGTCTGAAAGGAGGTAAGCCATTTTCAGGAGGACATGTATGCCCTGGAAAAGTTGATTTTTTGTATATGAATATGTAAGCTTCCACTAAACTTCAGAATAAAGTTTCTTACATCAGTCCATTTGCACATTTTTTTGCCTTCCTTGAGAACTGCTTTCAAATACACTTAGTAAATACTGTTTTTGCCTTTAAAGGTATCTCAAGATTACTGTGACCTCTGGCCAGAAAGACACAGCTCAGAAGCATGGGACAACAGCAGTGACAGGAGCCATAGTTTATAAAAAGGTCATTTGTATGACTCTTTCCCTGATGGTTTCCTCCAGAAAAAAGAAGTCAGGAATTCTTATGGATATACGTGCTGGGGTCATAATCTTTTGAGGATTTGCTTTCTTCATTTTCTCTTAACTTGCTCATTTTGGGGAGGGCAGGCAGATTAGAATCAGTCTGTTTAATTACTTATATAAAGTTTATTTTTTGCTGTAAAAGTTATGGGAGGAAAGAGAAGCATAGTGTTCTGAAGAAAGAGATTGTGAGGAACATAGTGCCTCAGTTTACATATACATATTCATTTATTCTTTACTGCTGATCTTAAATGCCTTTTTTGAAAGCTGTATCCTAGTCACATGCTGTTGTGCCTCAGTGCAGAAGTGAAAGATGGGATTTTTAGTTGGTGTTAAGGAGGTCAGATTAAATAATAGTCCTTCCTTTTGCAGTACGTGGTGATCAGAAGCTGTTCTGCAGCCACAGTCTGGTGGTGGAAGGGCCCACATGTGATGATAATCGTGGGAGAGGAAGTGTGTGAGCTGAGAAAGCTGGGAGTTGCCCAGAGCTGGTAACACAGCAAACATGGTAAATGAGACTTATGGGTATGGCTGAAGGATAGAGTGGCTCTGCAGCAAAGAGCAAAGAATACACCTACATTTTGCAGGGAGGAAGATGTAATACTCAAATGTCAAGTTGGAACCAAACTGTAGTTGTTGGGGGTGGGTTTAAGTGGTTTGGTTTTTTGGTTTGGGGTTGGGTTTTTTTAGCTAGACAGTATGAACAGAAGAGATTTTTTGAGTGTAATTGAAAGTGTATGGTTTAATTTTTGCTGGTATAACTGTAACTACATTGGGTTTACTGCTGCAAAGCTCTGTAGAGTGGGAAAACTCCAGTATAGATGAGTCACTCATTATCAGCCATCTGTGGAAGTGCAGCCTCCGAGCTGTGAAGGGTTAAAATTCAGGCTGTAAGAGTGATTTAATTTTTTTAGTTTCTTTTTTTGACTCAAATTAGGAAACTGTGATAATGGTGCGTTTGGATGTTACTGCAGAAAGAACCAGCAACTGATAATAAATGACAAGGAAAGAAAGGAGTATTGCCGTCCTAAAGTAAGTGTGATAAGGGAGTCAGCAAAAATCTACAGCTTCCTCACAGGGCTACCACTTAACTTGAATTCAGGGAGGGAATTCCTTGCAGAAATATGCACAAACCAGGCTTTTGCACTGGGATGTAATCTAACAGTGTGCGTTTGTAAGCATTAGCTTGTGACATTCCTAACTGAAACTTCAGAGCTTATACTTGAGAAAGGTGGGGCTGGAAGCCAAATTTGACTATTCTGAGGCATATTTTTATCACAAAGGTGACAGGACAGGCATCTACATTTTAAATACACCTCTTTGACTGGAAATCACACTGGTATTCTAATCATCAGCCATGGCAATATTAAGTAGCACCATGCAAAGCCTAGTTGTGTGGTCAAAAACCAGAACAGCCTACTTGATGAGAAAATGTGGCAGTCTGCAAATGGAGTTTCTCTGACCTATGAAGGTCTAAAAATTTAAAATTTCAATTTATAAATCCTATAGGAGTTACAATAATTCCCATGAAACTTTTCTCTCTAGTTTAAAATTGTGTAAGTATTGTCAGCTAAAGATGTAGTAGTCACTGTGAACTGTAAGTTATTCTCACTTTAGAGAGGGGGAAATGAGTGCAGAGAAGTGAAACTGTGGTTTTATGTTGTACAGCTTGTCTGTCAGTAGAAAGCAAAGAACCACTGCATTCTGTTTCTTTCTGATTATTTTAACACCCACCTGTTTCCTTTCTGCTCTTTGAGTTGCACATGACCTTTAAAGTTCCCAAAATATCAAGCCCAAGCTCTGCGAGTTCCATATATATTGGGTTTGAGCAGTTGGTGGTTTTGACTGGGGTCTTAGACCAGGCAGATAACTGCTTTTGAACTCTGGATTTAAGATGCTGCTTCTACCAGTGCCTTTTAATGCATTAGGTTTTGAGGCAGGCACTGTATAAATCACTAGCCTAATTAAGAGAAAAAGGAAAACCCCTAGGATTTCACCTCAAAATAATCATAAAGTAAAACAAACTTTCTGGTTCTCAAAAAGGCTGGCTGAGGAAACTAAGCACTTATGATGCAACGTGTGATTCACTTTCTTTTTAGTACATCTTGAACCCACAGGCTGAAATATATTTGAAGTTTATTTGAAAATCAGTATATATCAACACCTCTTCAATGGAAAAAGCAGGGAGAACTCAGCTGTTCTGCGAGAGTGTTTATTAGCTGGGTTTTTTCCTGTGTTCTCTCTAAAATTATAAACCACTTTTAATTTTTCTATGAGGAAGACTGATAGCCAAAAGCGAAAGTCTAAAGGAATATAGTAAATTAAGGAGAGTATTCACTGATATCTCCCTGAATGCTCGCTCAGCCTTCAGGAGTTTGCAATCCAATGACTTCCTGTGCCAGAAGTAATTTCTGTGCATTAAGAGCTATCTATGGATTTCTCTTTCATGAATCCGCCTCCATGGGCACATCTGCAGGAAGGCAAGCTCCATTAGTTCTACCATTCTCAGGAGAGTCAATCTTTAGTTTTCTGTCATCATTGTTGCTATGTCAAAGGTTGATTCTAGGTAGTATAATAAAACATTTTTTACTTTAGAAAAACAAAAGCCGTATCCTTATTTCCACCCACAGTGAGTCTTCCCTTTTAAGGGTAACATTAGTAGCTCTTTCTTCCTCACAGTGATGAACTGATGTTTCTTCTGGGAGTGTTCATTTATTCAAGTGGCTTTGATTTGCGTGAATATTCAGTGGTCCCCATTGGGCTGGCTTCAACCGGTGGGTGGGCCTAATGGTTAATGGTGTTATCTGGGTGTTTGATAACAAGATTTAACAAAGAAATGCTTACAGGCTTATTGCTGAAGGGTCTTGGAGACCTCCGCAAGCATACCAAGTGCCTTTGTACCAGAAAGAGAAAACAGCTGGCACGCTGCAGGCTCAGGGCTTGCTCTTTGCCAATGAGTGATGGTTATGTGGTACTTCCTTCCCACTGACAGCAGTGCAGGTCACCATGCCGTTTGGAGCAAATACTGTGGCCTGTCTACAGAGCCTCAAGACACATCCTGTGCTTCCTGGCAGTAGCATCACTACTTGGGGAAAGTTAACATCTCAGACCCTGGGATGCTGAGATTTTGCAAGTCACTGCAAAGCTGGCGTGGGTGCTCACAACTGCTCAGCCTCTTACTTCTAAACCAGGCAAAACAGAAGTGGCGCAAAGATGTGAAATTAAACATTTAATGGCTCAGTTACTGCTGCTTGCTCACATTATGTCTTTTGCAGGCTCTTTGTTTCCCTTTTCTGCATGAAGATTTTTCCATTTCCTTGGGCCAATTCAGCCACAGATTCTTGCAATCCTCTCTGGTTCTTAAGTGTTTCTGACTTTAAAGACGTGATATTGTGTGTAATATTGTCAACTGCTGAGCTTGTATCAGCAGGACATCAGGCAGGAGAATGGACAACAAACATGCTTCATGTTTAAGCTTTTCAAGTGTCTCTGATCCAGCTGATAATAAATTTATCTGAGAACTGGACTGTTGCTGCTCCAGCAGGTATATATGTGTTCAAGACTAACTACTTAGATCTGCAGAGATCACAGTTTACAGAAGGAAATTTTGAGGAAAATATCAAGCTTTTTATTTCAAATTTAACTACTAGTTTCTGGAGGGGAAAAAAAAAATAGGTCATCTGTATAAATTTCCAGTGTCTCTTGCTGTTTGACTTACTTTGGGAGTTATTTTATGTTCATGCAAACTGATTCCTGTCTAGGCCATTGTCTTCAGTTTCTTACACTTCTTAAACCAAAGGTCAAGTGTTGTCAGCCTGCACCCCGTGCAACCTGTAGTGGGTTGAAACTTAGTTGGTGCTAAACCATGGCACTGACAAACCTCTATGCAGACACCAGACCTGGAAGAAGAATGATAAGTGGGGGAATTACACACAACTGTTCAAAACAAATCCTGCTGAGGGCTTCTTGAGACAACCTTTTCTCTCTTTTTTTTTTTCAGGGGTAGCTGCATGGAGAAGGGAAGCAGGGCTTGGTTCTTTTATGTCACTAATACTATATAGAAATTCATTTTTTGAGTTGCCCCACTCACGATACAGCAACAATTCACAGAAGGAAGCAAAATGCAATACAACATAATGTGCTCCTTAGCCCTTCTCAGAGCATGGACTCTCTGCTCTGTCTCATAATTTAGAATTTAATAGATTATAATGTGACCTGAGGGGTTTAAGTTGCCTTCAGTTATGAGTAAATCAAGATATTTCTGCGAATGCACTATCAAAGAGTGTTTATTGATCAGAAAAATACGTTGATCTCTGAGCTGCTCCTTGGTCTTAGTGTGAGAATTAGTAGCTCTAGAGAAAAGAGATAATGATCCTTGTAGTTAAGCTGCTGCTTGGGATCCTGGAAACAGTTTTTAATTCACAGCCTCGTATAATATTATCTAAATCATATAAGTTAAGTAGAGCACATTACATCAGTAAAATGGGACAAAGCTTCCTTGCTTTGCAGGCTTGACGTGCCAGTTTGTTTGATGGACGTATAAACTACAACTTCTTTGTAAAACCAACAACTGATCAAAATCTGAGTGTGATTCCTTTTATTATCAGTGGTGAAAGCTTTATCAGCATTCTTTTTTAGAATAGGGACAGTATTATCTAGTATCTGCATGTCTTTTTCAGAGATGATGAATTTTATATATTCTTGGCTACACTTTTGTATTCAAGGATAATCAACTGTCAAGGGAAGTGTCAGTGTGAAATGTTTAGTGTGCATGCTGTGAATAATGTTGTTTTGGACACAACAGTCATTAATTTTGTTGGCATGGGAAGGCACTGTTAAGACGTCTGATATCTTATTTTGGCATAACTGCACTAGTTCAGCTAGTGACTTCTAGGTCTTTCCCAGGAGTATTGAACAGAATTGGGCATAATTCTAATCTGATCCATTCATTCACATTTGTAGTCCCAATGTGTGGACGTATTGGCCAATCTGAGTAGTCTCAGTCTCCTATAACATGCCAGATGCATTCCTCCCCAGTCCAGGGGGATCCCCTGCCAGGGATCTGTATCATTTACATATGCGTGTATATTTGCTGCTCTGGGACTTCTGCCATTGGAATATCCCATCTGGAAGCATTTCATTTTCCTGATAAGGCAATCTTAATTACTGTCTGTCTAGGCCTTCTCTAGTTAGATCTTACCCTCCAACCTCTTCCACGTTTATGTCTATAATCTACCATGTGCACGTGCAACTTTCTTTTATTGCTGTATATGCCCTTTTCTTAGAAGCAATATGCTGGCTTTTGGCTTTTCTGGCCTCGCAGCCCTTTGGTCTCTAAGGCACAAGATAGTCTGTCCTAATAGAGAGACAACAGAATCAGAAGTGGTAGTAGTTTGGGATTTTACCAGCCGGAAGTGGAAATGCTGGTCACGTGAACTTGCCTTAAAAGGGTTTGTGGGATCTCATGTTATTGTCTCTTTGCAGGGTATCATCCAAGCCTACAAGAGTGGTATAACCCTCCAAGGGAACACCACTAGCCTGGGAAGGTGGGACTACAGCGGGTCTTTCTTCTTCTCCATCTCTGCAATAACAACCATTGGTAAGAGTTCCCTGCTTACGGGGCCACCTCATAGGTGGGAAGAGAGTGGGAATCAGGACCTGTACTCAGATGCTGCTCCAGCACTGTGTGGTTCCCTGGAGCTTGCAGTAGGCAAGTAGGGAAGCACCCATGAACCTAGCCCTAGGAATGCTTTGTCAGTGCCAGCACAGTAATGATCTCTAACTGATTAGACACAGGGATAGTTAGCTCAGGACATATTCCTACTAAGTTACATGGCTTCTGGGGCCTGAACTTCATGCCTGGACTTTCCCAAGCCTTGTGCACTCTGAGAGGTCTGAGGTGAATTGTTCATTGAAATGAGCTTTTCCTGTCACAAGGACAGGAATGATTTTGGAAAATTCCTAATACTGACTATTGTGTCTTTAGAGACTAAATTTATGAATTATTCCTCCTTATTACTACCTGCATTAGATGAGGATCTGCTTGTTCAAGTGAAAGTTAAATAGCCAGATAAACGTCACAATTCAGTTGACTCGGGTTTCAGCAAATGGGTAATGCAAAGCCATGAAGAAATGATGGAAAGAAGTAGGGGGGGAGAGAATGGAAACAATAAAATGTAGTAGGTACAGAGCTACTTAAGGCAGATGCTATTAATCATTGCCAGTTTATGTCCCCTGTCCCCAAAACCATTAATAACTTGCCCTGATGTCTTTTTCTTATGGTGTGACCCAGTATTAAAAAAAAGGCATGGAGGGGAGAGTATGTGGAAAGATGGTTGTTGAGTATCAAAAATCCCTCCTGGGTTTCTCGATTTGTCAATTCTCTTCAATTTTAAGTATATTTTTAAATCAAGAATTTTCTTTTTGTACCCAAACGGAACCGTTTGATTTCTGATTGTTACTGAAGATACATTGGCTCCAGAACACTAACCCCCCAAGCATGAGCTCAAAGAAGGAGAGGGTTTGTGGGTTTTTTGAGGGGGTGGAGGCGAGTGAGTGGTGGTCTGTCATCTTCCTGTGACTCAGTGCATCTTTGTGCCCTGCCCTTTTGCACAAGCATTGTTCTGGTTGGGAACACATTTTCAATGTGTTGTACTACCAGGCAGGGGTTGTACCAGATGATGGCAGTGGAGACTCATCAGACAGGATCACACAGGCTGTGGGTTTCCAGCAGAGCCTGGACAGTTCCTTCCAACCTTTGATACAAAGCAGCATCTGCTCAGAGATGCTTTGCTTGCCACAATAGTGAATCCTGATGAGTTTCTAACCATCAGAGTGACTGCTTTCATCACAGCCAATTTAAGTTAATGATATTCAGGAAGAATCAAATTTATCATGTTAAAATATAAGGGGATCTTGTGATATTGGCAGAGATCTAGACTAATAATTTCTACTCTTCTACCAAGAGTAGCTGCTAAGCTACTCTCTCTCCCCCACCCCCCCACTCTCCTCTTTTTTTTAAGTAAACTCCTTGCCCTGATAGCTGCAGGGGAGGAGGACAGGACACGGCATGACACAACTGAGTTGATAGCAGAAGCAATTGAAAATTGAAAAGAACCAAATATTGCAGCTCTTATCTCATAATTTTAAAGCTGATGCTATGACTCTAGGGACTAGTTCATGATTTTTCAATTATGGATTTGAGAATACCATGCAAGTCACTTCTATGCAGAGAACTGCAGACAACAGGACCCTTCATTCTTTTTCAAGTTAAATTGTTAGTTGCGTACAGATTAGTGTCTTAACACTGTTGATAACAGTATGTTCTAGAAGAGAAAAATACAAATGGTTTCACAGAGCCTTGCCCTGAGACTGTTATCATAATCTCTCTTTATGCAAATTCTTGAGATAGTGAGGAGTTCAGCCTCGATGGGGATACCACGGGACTGGGAAGGATAATTGATGATGTCAAGTAAAGAGACAAACTCCTTTCCAAAGAATTCACTGAAGTTCAAAGGGATGAGTCACAATAGGAAGCTTCATGTATAAGGCATGGCGATGAGATAAATGACAATTGAGAAGGCTTCTTGAGGATTTGTAGAGGTTTCAGTGTTCTTACATGGCAAGGATGAGTTTATCTCAGGCTGGGATTATGGAACCAATGAAAGCAGGTCCAGCTGCACAAGATTAGCCTATAGGAGTTAAAATCCGAGGCATCCTGGGAAATGAGTTCAGGAGGGGTAGAGTTAAGATGATACCAGAGAAGAGAGATTGCCAGGAATTTAGGGGTACTATATAAAGATTTTGAAGAATCTGGATGGCCTCTATTCCATGTGTTCCAGCTGCTCCAAGTCCTTTGGCCTGCTTGTCTCTTCCACGTTTTTTCTTTGCAATTAACACTATTCATGCCTTGCTAGCCTCTGATGTGATAAAACATCTTTGTGACTCTTCCGTAGTGTTCTCAACAGTACTGCCAAAGCCACTATTACTTTTACCTTCATCACTTTCCTTTGAGATGCTCTTTCTGTTCTGCCAGCTTCTGTATTCTACTTTAGGTGGTTTAGCCCCCCTCAGAAGGCTTCGTCCATTTCTCAAGTCCTTACCAGAACATTTTCTCACCAGGTTGCAGGAAGGGATGTTAACTTCTTTCCACATTAACACCAACTGAACGGCATTAACTTCTTTCTCCCATGACAAGCTTTAAATCCCCATGTCTCCTGTTGCAGCATCTTCTGCATTGTATCCTTCTTCCATTTAAATGAGAGCCTCATCTATTTTTACTAGTAGTGATTAAAAGCAGCATGTGAATTTTGCTTAAAAATAAAGTGAGTTCTAACCTGCAGGCTGGACATAGTTGGTATCTCAGTCCCAAAGGTTTAAAGAACAGATAGGTATGGACTAAAATCTCTTGTTTAAAGAAGTGCCCCAAAGCCTATGTAGTTTTTGGCCAGTCTCATAATTTGAATGAAACTACACTTACAACTTTTGAGATGGGCAGCCCTGTCTGCCTGCTGATTCCCTCTCCCCACTGTTATGCTTCTGTGCTTTCTTCATTGCTGTCTTTGTCATATCATATCATGCCAGATTTTATATGTTATCTCATTTTCTGCAGATTTTTCCATAAGGACCCTTTCTCCAATGCCTTGAAGAGTCATCTTCAAAGTTCCTGTAGAGCTGTAGTACTAAACATGATTAAAGAAAGAGAAGCTAATTTGCTGCTGGTTTTATCTCTCAGACTCTTTATCCCTTGCCGACACAAAGTCTCTCCTTTCTGTGTTTACTCTCCTCCTACTTAGTTTGCACTAAGAGGGCAGAGGTCAAAGCAAGTTCAGAGTGGGGCACAAAATGAAAGTTCCTGAAGTCAAGCGACCACAGGGTGATGTAATTTCAGAGAAGGTGCTAGGGAAAGGCTCTTTCCATAGTCAGTGACTATGGCTGACTCGTCTGTGCAAGCCTAAGAGTAGAAGGAATATTGTCTGCTCTAGCCTGAACATCCCACTTAATATTGGGTGGGTGGATGCCATTGCCTAGTGCTGTGTTACCTTTTTCTGGTGGCAAAGCCAGCAGAATTCAGTTGCATGAATTTCAAGGGCTCTTTTTTAAATATAAAATGGGACAAGTAAACCATCTCACCATGAAGAAAAGAAGGGAAATACCTTCTTCCTGTTCTTTCCTTCTCTGGTTAGCACAGTACATGGCTCCTAAAAGCAATACCCGGAAGGACTGGGCGATAATGAAAGAGGCATGGATCAGGCTATTCAGTGAGTGATGGCATTAACACATTGTTGCAGACATTGAGTAGTTGCTGCAGAGGATTCCAGTGCAGGGAATAAAACAGTAGCAATTTCAGGGCTGTGAAATCCTGGTAGGATAAAGCTTTGGGCCAGCAAGAGTTTCATGAAGACTTGGGCCCTCTGTAGTGCTGCCCAGTGTCTGGTGGAGCTCCTGAGAAATGGCCAGGTTTCTGCCCATTGCCAGCTGACAATCCATTGGGGAATTCAGTTAAACTAACTTGATGGCTCAAACTAGTTAAAAGACGGAATAACAGCTTGGGACCGCTTTCATATTTGAATCCTCTGTGAACCTCAGGAACCTCTTGTGTAGGGGAGTTCTCTGCTGAAAAGTCACCACTGTTAATGCGTTGATCTTTTCCCTGCCCTGAGACAGCTGGAAGAGCTGCTCTACAGGCTTGGCCGAGTAGCATGTGGCACAATATTCTGTGAGAGGTCACTGGCGGATATGGGGATAGCCACTCGCAGCAGCATCCTCTGAGCTACCTCCTGAGCACTGGAAACGTAGTCTGCTTTCCTCACTGCATGCCATCTCATCCAGCTGAGACTAAGCCAACTATACAGCTTCCAGTGTATACACAGCACAAATAATAGACTGCAGTACTCATTTGAAGCATTTTTTTCACTCACTGAAGGAGTGTACAACCAAATTTTACTGTCACCTGGAACTTCACAGGGCTAAAACTGTTAATACCTCTGCCCTGGTTCAACCTGCCAGGGTTCCAATGAGCTTCCCCATATAAGACACAGTTCCTGAGATTCTGCAACCACTAGCTTTTAAAATCAAATTCTTCAAATTTTTAGTTTGTTCTATAAAACTGAGACACTAAGGCAAACAGTGTGACTGCTTGCGGCTTGTGTCCTGTTTCTGTCTCTACATTTGGGAGCGCATTATAGCATCCTCCCTGGATGGATGAATTGGAAATAACTGTGACTTCCCATGTCAAGTGTCCTTAGCTGTGTCCAGCTGGTAAGTGTTCTTGAACTTAGAGTACTTGGTGAGTACAATGTGAAATCTCACAGGAAGCTTGAGAAGCCAAGCATGTTAATGTTTTATGTAGTTATGGAGACATTCAAAGTATGAAGGACGACAGGAATCCCTGACTTGCTGATCTTCAGGTGAATGTAGATGGTACCAAATGGCCTCTGAAAATCCTAATGCTTGTAAGATCATAGGATAATTCAGGCTTTCTGGTACCTCAGGAGGTCTCTGGTGCAACTGTCTGCTTAAAGCAGTCAGCTATGAGGTCAGAGCAGTCTAATGAGGGCTTTGTCAGGGTCACCTTCCACCTAAGCTGGGGCCATGCTCATGTTTTCAGGAATCAGACAAACATTACCATAAGGCTGTGTGAGTGATCAGTAGGTGTGTTTGTGGTTCTTCAACTTAGAATTACACAAAGACGTCTTTTCCATCTAAAATGAATTTTCATATCTTATTTTTTTTCTCAATGAAACAGTTGAATTTTTCATGAAACAAACCTTCCATTTCTCCTGGATTAAAACATCCAGATCACTTGTAAAGACCACAAGGGAAAGAAAAGTTTAGATTTCCTGAAAAGTGTAAGAGGAGGAACTGGTGGTAGGAGGAGCTGAATAGTTCAGGGATTTAATTTCCTCCAGTGCCTGGGAAAATAGGAATGTGGCTCACTGAACATCAGCCCAGCTGCCAAGCAGAGAAGTTTTTATCTGAGTATTTAAATGCGCAATGCAAGATAAAGTAATTCTGGCATTGGCACCCCTCAGTGAACTGCACAGTGGATACCTGGCCTGCAGGCTTAGATGGATGCCTGGTTATTCAAAGCAAAATACTGTCAACAAGAGCAATCTGTAAATTTGGGGTTAGACCATTTCTGTAGGAAGTGATGGCTTGTATACTTTCAGGTAGGAGAAAAGATTTTAAAAAACAAGAAGAGTTGCTTTTCTAACAGTAGCTTTGTTGGTGGCTTTAGCATTCAGACATTTTTGGGGAGATTCGGTTTAATGCTAATTCCGGGGGTTTTTTTCCGCAGATGAAACTTTTTGGTAAATTTTCAGATGTTTTTCAGCCTATGAGAGGCACTTTTTGTTCTAAGCACTTTTTGATGAAAATACTCTTTTATATCTGGACAGTGAGAAAAGGAGTTGAACAAACCTCTCATTGTGGGTAGCAGGAATTTGCAGCTGCCTCAGTTAACTGAGGGCACTGCAAGTATTGTCTTGTGAATGAAAAGATCTTTTACTAATAAGTCTCGTCTTCTTAAAAAAATCTACAGAGCTTCTGAATCCTTTAGGGATAGGAATGGGAAAGCAGGAAAAAAATCCTGAATTACTTAATGTGTGTAAAAGAAGCACGTGAGTTAAAGCACATGGTTATGAGCATTTAGAAGTAAAACCACTGTTTTTTTTCCTCTAAAGAAGCTTAACTTACATTACACCTTATTTCAAAACAAGAGGAGCTGTACATGCCCTTAATCCAGCTGCTTCAGTGGAAACACACTTTGATGTCTCTGCAGTTTTTAGTGATCATTCCTCAGTGTCTCTTTGCTGAGACATGTGTCAGGTGACATCCCAGCAACAGGCTCACGAGGGATGTGGCACAACTGGCAGTGTAGTTTTAGTTTCTGAATCTGGTTCAGATCTTCTAAAATATAGCACACGATGGTACAAGACACCAATTAATACCAAAGAGGTTAAGTCCTATTTTCCCATTCCTGCTTGAGTTTTATAACAATTGAGGTTTGTTGACAAGTAGGTTTGCATCTCTTTGTCTAGTGCAAAGACAAGTGGATGTAACCAGCTAGGAGTAAATTTCTGGCCATTTTGCATAGTCTAAAGTCTCCTGTGCTATTTGATTATACTTTGTATCCTGTATAAAAAGCTGGTGGGACATGACTTTTTGGCATATGTACAGCAACTGTGTACCCAGTCTTCAGAAAATTGTCTCAAGCTGCTGAGTCCAAGGGAAAAGGGAGCCAGAGAAATCAAATGCAAAAGCCTATCTGGTGTTTGGAGGGCTGGGTTTACTATGCACATTAGACCTTCCTACATCATCCAATTTGCCACCCTAAATAATTCATAACATACAGGTTAACTTTAGGTGTTCTCCGGTCAGCACTGTGTGGCATCACCACAGTTCTGAAGGCTGCTGTGCTTCACACAGTGACCTGAGATCATGGGCCTTTCTTCTCTTATGTTTTTCTGCAGAGACTGAGTAACTTAGAAATCTGTGGTAAAAAGAACTGCCCAAGACATTACACAGTCTTTTAAAACTTGGTGTAGAAGGAAAAGAAAGGGGAAGGGTTTAGGGGAAAACGACCTTGGGAATAACTGGTGATAAATGCATGTGACTCATCTTCAGCCTCCAGCCCTACAGTAAATGCCCCCCAGCACTTTCTCCTGGGCCAGGTCAGGCCACAAAACACCCTAATCGCATAAAAGAAAAATTAGAACTAATCCACTGAAATGTCACAGCCAGTGTGAAATGCATCACACCAGACACATCTCTCTCTAATTCACTTAGAAGGGGTCATCTACCAGATGGACTTGCCTACATGTCTCATTTACCACACCTGTTAGTCTAACAATGTTGAAAGCTGGCAGAAATTAGCAATCATCGGGGAAAAGTGCATTAACATTGCAAAGCTGCTCACAGGCAGAGCGGTAGCACTGGAATGAAGTCTTAATTTAGCCCCTTTTGTTTGACTGTATTTCAAAACATCTAGTTACATAACAGCATCCCATTCTTTCTGTAGGATCCTCTCCCTTTTCCCAGGGTCAGGATCCTGGGGCTCCTTTGGAGGTATATTGTGTGCCTAAGATTATTGGGGGGGATGTCCTCCATATCATAGAATTTGGAACTTGTGAGGGTACATACTTAGGAATAGTTTTCCCCCAGACCTTTTTCTGGGTGTAGTTTGCTGGTGCACATGCACAGCTAACTGCAGAGTTGTACATGGTGAGAGATTTTTGTTAGCAAAAACTTGGCACAGAATGTGTAGATAGCCCCAGCTCACAGTTGCACACATTTCTATGTAGTTGGTCAGCGGCTTATTGCAGGTGGCATGTGACAGAGGTTAGTGAAGGAATGGGACTCTCGAGTTGACCACAGATGTTTGCACTCTCACTTATCTGGGATACAGAGCCCAGCCCTGGGGCCTCTCCCTGCTGGGCACTGCTCACTTGCCCTGAGGTTACAGCACCCAGAAGCCGAGGCAGCAGTGGAGGGAACGCCTCTGTGCTTGCTGTGCCGATGGTTGGGCAGCGCTGGGAGGGGATAGCATTATTTGTGATGAAAAGATAAACTCTTATGTGGACGTACACCAACCTCTAATGAGCAGAGGTGATTTTGGAATGTAGTCGAGGCCATAGGTCTCAGACTGGCTAAGGCACTGTTGAAATGCTTGTGGTGTGCTAGTTCTTCTGTCTTTAAAAGCATGCTGTGAAATACACCCTAGTTAAATCTGAGTTTCCTGTGGCATAAAACGCTGGAAATTACAAGTGCAAGCCTGCAAATTTACATGAAATTTTAAAAAGAAGGTGTGGGGAATGAAGACAAGTGATTTTTGAAGCCAGAATGATCTGAGGATGCAAGCAAGGCTGTGCTTGCAGGGCAGGACCTTTTATAAGACCACTTCCCATAACTAGAAGAAGCAAAATTCAAAACACTTTTTTTCTTTAGGTCTGAAATTGAAATATTTTACACAGGTTAAATATAATTTCTTTGGGTATATTGACGCTAGACAATAATTTTGATAATTTAAGGTGTATTTGGTACCTCAGGTGCAAAAGGGTATAAGCAAGGAGGCAATTTTAAGTTCCCTAGTCCTGTGGGACAAAGGTAGAAAAGGATGGTTGTTATAATTAAAACACTATTGTTGTGATTCAGAGATCATCTGACAGCCATGCAGGATCATTTACCAGCAAACCCCATGCCAATAATGCTTACAAAAATTGAACTAAACAGAAGGTTTGCATTTACGTCAGATCCCAGCCCGGGCAGTGGGTAGGGGAGAGGAAATTCACTGGTAAATGGAAAAGGAACTAAGCAAAATTGGCAGGGAAAGAAATGTTATTTTCCAGCCCACAATAGGATATGACAAACAATGGATGTAACTTACAGTTATTTATAAAAAAGGTCCTTTTGGGGCAGTGACCTTCTCGCCTAACTTCTGTAGAGGATGGAGGTTCACCTCTCCAGGGGGAGAGGGCAAGCAGAGAATATTCTAGATTTAATGCTTCATTCCTCCCCTGCCTAGGCTATGGGAACCTGAGCCCCAGCACTGCGGTTGGTCGAATCTTCTGCATTGTGTTTGCACTTGTTGGGATCCCCTTGAACCTTGTACTCCTGAATGAAATTGGGCAGTTGATGCTGCTTGGGGTTCAGCACTGTGCCTGTCGCCTAGAGGAGGTGTTTCACTGGCAGGTAAGCAGTGTGGACAGGTATATCTCAAGGAAAGAAAGAGGACATTTTCTGGTATTTGAGATCCTATGACTAACAAGGACAGCCTGGCTGACTATTTGACCAAAAAGGCAATAATACTCAGGAATAACTGGAAGCAAATAAATTTAGTTTATGACAGCCCTATGAGGTGTCAGATAAGGTTGTTTATTAATTGAGGGAAATTCTGTGATGAATGACTTCCCCTACAGCAACAGAAGTGATAAAACATGTGAGCCATGCAGTGTCCTAGACTATCTGGTCTGTTTATCATCAGTTATAGTTAGAATTGCATGTGTAAGTTACGTGGGAACATTTGTGGAATAGGCTTTAAGCTGGCATGAATTTAGGACTTATGAATGTGATGCCCAATTTGTGTTGACTGGGTGTTAAGGTTTAACCTCAGCTGGCATCTAAGCACCACACAGTTACTCACCCCTTCCCAGTGGGATGGGGAAGAGAATCAGAAGAGTAAAAAATTCACGGTTTGTGGTAAAGACAGTTTAATAAGTAAAGCAAAAAGCTGTGCACGTAAGCAAAACAAAACAAGGAATTTGTTCACTGCTTTCTGTCAGCAGGCAGGTATTCAGCCATTCCCAGGAAAGCAGGACTCCATCAGGCATAACACTTACTTGGGAAGACAAATGCCATCACTCTGAACATCCCCAGCTTCCTTCTTCCCCCCAGCTCTATATGCTGAGCATGATGCCATATGGCATGGAATATCCCTTTGGTCACTTGGGCCCAGCTGTCCTGGCTGTGTCCCCTCCCAAATTCCTGTGTACCCACAGCCTACTCACTAGTGGGGTGAGGTTAGAAGCAGCAAAGGCCTTGACACTGTGCAGGCACTGCTCAGCAACAATAAAAACACCTCTGTATTATCAACTCTGTTTTCAGCACAAATTTAAAGCACAACCCCCTAGTAACTACTGTGTAGAAAATAACCAAACCAGCACACATGTGGGACAGACACACCATTTATTACAGTAGAATGCAATGAATGTTTGTATGTTTTTGTGAAGTCCATCATCATCATCTCCAACTGGAAATCAAGCTGGACTTTCCTTGCCACGCTTCTTGTGACAATCTTTTTTTTTTTTTTT